>PPLI02000008.1:0-95907 GCA_003707745.2 Williopsis misumaiensis
AAGTCAGAGGTGGTAGCGGTCGTCACAGTGTGGCCCTCAGCATCCGTAGTGGTGTAGTATGACACGACACCAGTCTCCGTAGTGCCATCACCGTCAACGTACGTAGTGGTGTACGGAGATGGAAGACCAGGCACAGAGCCGGACGCAGAAGCAGAAGATGCACCAGATGAAGCACCAGATGAAGCACCGGATGAAGCACCAGATCCTGACGAGGTCTCAGATCCTGCAGCAGAGGATCCTGTAGAAGACGCATCGGAAGAAGTATCAGAGCTTGCGCTCGAGAACGTAGCGGAAGATGAAGCCAAAGTGCTAGCAAAGGAGCTGATCACGGAGCTCACAACAGAGCTTTTTGAAGAGGATATGGAGCTGGTACTGGTACTGGTACTGGTACTGGTACTGGTACTGGTACTGGTACTGGTACTGGTACTGGTCTCGGAGAAAACATTTGAGACAGAAGCGGCAGATGAGCACGTACTGAAGCCTCCCAAAGCCGTACAGTCAAAGTCCAAGCCTGTGGAGTAAATTGGACAGTCGAGAAGTGTAATAATACCACAAGTAGCAGTGTTCAAAAGTTGAACCACAGCGGAACCCAAGTTACCGGTGTAGAATTGCAAATACTCGACATCGCCGCTATCATCTGGAACGGTAAAAGTCCAAGTGACATACTCAAGGGCACAGTAGTTGATAACGGATACAAGCTGGGTCAATGTTGGGAAAGTAATCTGGTAGCTGGCAATCAACTCACCTTCCTCCAGGTTAACAACACCAGCGAGGTTTGAAATGTCAATACCTCCATAGGAAGCAGTGAATTGAGTAGCGTCGAGATTGTCGGTGAATTTGAAGTACCATGTCATAGTGAACCGCCTGTACGTGACCGGTAAAAAGAAGACAGTAGAAGTAATGGTAGTGCCGGTAAGGGAGTACAAGTAGGAGTACTCCTTGTCGTGGATGGTACCAACAGAGGAAGAATAATCACAAAGGGAGGAGACCGAGGTGGCCACGTTCAATGGAGTAGTGACAGTGGTGAACCCCACAGCAGTTGGTGCCGCAGCTGAAGAGGTCGCACCAAGAGCCTGTACCCATATAAAGAATGGGACAAGCAAAGTAAGAAGCCTCATTGCTTAGATGACACTCTTAGGTAACGATTGCTGAGCAGAGAGAGTCAAAGAAGAGTACCAGAAAGGTCGGTACACAAGAGAGAACGGACCATTTCCCAAAATGGCTGCGGCAATGGAAGTTTAAGTACCCAGGGTGCAAGTTCTGGTGCGTGCCCATCAATGAGGGAGATTCTGGACTGCTCAAGAGCCGAATGTGAAAGAGCTGCGCTGGCCGAATGCATGGAAAAGGAGAGTGCAGCTGCGGGAGAGAGCAGCTTCAAGGTTTATTGGCCAACGTGCGCATCGGGACTCAAGGAAGCCATGCGTTTACGTTTCTGAGCCAATAGTTGGCGCATGCAACTCTGGAAGCACAGATGACGGCAGATGGGATGCTCGATCCGGACGTGTCAGAGTAGCAAGGATATTGGTGCACTCAAAGTGGAAAGTTCAACCCAGGGCTGTTCGATAACAAATCCCGATGGGCAAAGGTTAATGTACAGATATTGAAGTGGTCTTGAGACTGACTTCAGTATCACATAGCAAGGGTCTCGGGCAAAAGTGGCGTAAGCTCAATTCTGTGCTTGCTGCCGCTGTCGTCTTGCAAGGAAGACCGGGCGCCTCGGAAGGTGCGTGTCTGTTCTCTTCGAGGTCGCTTAGCAGTGGACATGCACGGGCCATCTCGTCTCGCTGTGTGTCCTTCTTCGCTCTCAGCAGGAAAACCCATGTTCGCGTTTGCTGCGTTTGCTGCGCTGACGCGTTTCGTTTGAGGGTTTCTCTGAATTGTTCGGGATTTTCACGCCTCTAACGGCCATCGAGTGCTGCAGTCGCGTACACGCAAGCGCGTCCGAGTGCATGAGGAGGGAGTTAGGTCAGGCGCAGTGAAGAACCGAAGTGGAAAGGTCGCCGTGTAAGTGAGCTCTGATAGTGCCAGTTGGCTTAGCGGGCGGTGCGTCTGGTACTACTCTTAAGAAATAGCTGACGGGGCTACTTGTGCTACTTCCTACTATAATCTGCGGTCACCAGGATTGACAGCATATCCCTGTACGTTTGTAGCTCACCGCTGCAGCATCGTACAGATTTCAGACCTCAGTAGCGCAAGAAGCAGCCCAATTCAGCCATGGAGGACTGACAAATCAGATGGATTAGCGACGTTGCACTGGAGCTGGCAAGGGAGTGAATGCTACAGGGAGGCCAAATGAAGGGAAATCACTGCTGCTGGCGGCAGGTGAGGACTGCCCATTTGGGTTCGGTTGCCTCTCAGCTTAGGGGTACACTGACGATCCCTTATTTAGTGTTGGGTAGCACTGAACTTACATTCAAGAAGCCTACGTTAAGGCCGGTTTTGGATGTCGATGACTGATCCCATCGCTTGCGCTAAATCATCTACTTAAATCCGCTAAGCGCATGTCTGTGCCTTCAAGGCGTGTACTAGACGTCAAAGCTCAGCAAGGAAATCGCTCTTTCCGTTCTGGTGGTAGACAGCTAGGATCCTCTTCTGATGGGTCCGCATGGCGATGTATCGTAAACCACCTCAAGAGTTAATGGTAGCAATACTGCTCTACACAGATCCAAGGGCCCATGCAGTGGTGCTCTCACTAACATGTACGACGGCTTGCGTTCCTGTACCCAAAGTCAAGCATATCACTGTATCAAGTCCGAAGCCTCCGTTGCAGCATCCGCGTCCATCAAGTCAGCCCGGACCACAATAACAAGGGTGTAGATCGTAAAGACGCCAATATTAGTCGCCTTCCACCTCGCACGGCTCAACCCATTGAGAGGAATAAACCAAACCGACAGCCCAGCCTCTTCCAAGCCAAAATGTACGCCAACGCACGTCTGCAGGACTGCAGATGTATGCGCGATGTCGTTGCCGGGGTGCCTCCCATATCCCAGCTCGGCTGGATAAGAAATCCAGGCCAAACAGGGGCCTTCGGGGGAGCTACTAGGCTTCAAGACCATGCTCACACCATGCACACCCGTGTGTATCTGGCTCACTTGCTATAGGTTTGGTTGCGGTACTGGCTATCATCCATAGATCTGGAGACACAAAATGTCTGTGGACACTTTCTTGAAGCAGTTTACGGGGATTCGGTGCTTCATCTCATATCCCCTCCACCGGCTTCGTATACGAGATCTAACCCAGCCAGACATGTAAGACCGATCATGCACAATCCACATGGATGTTCTTCCATGGGGTTTCAGGGTTGTACTAGAATCACTGTCTGGTGTTCTAGTGTTTTATCCAAAGTTTGGGCTGGCTATACACGTCACCCTGTCGGCTTTCGGTGGTAGTCGTCGTTTATACAAGGATCGCCAGTGGTTCGATACCAGACAACAAGCACCAGTGCTTCTGCCGAGACATCTGAGAGCTCGGGGAGTAATTTTAAACAAGGAACTGTAGATACAATGAAGGGGATTGAAAGGAGCTCTGACATAGTTGGACAACGCCCTCATGGATGGATCGCGCTGGCCAGTCTCCTGGCGTTAGTTGAGATTTTAAAGCGTTATGCGAGATCTCTTTGTGGCTCCCTCTTCCCCTTCAATCATTGCTCCCGCTTCAGAGGCTGTTTCATGATTGGAAAACCCAAATTCCTTCCTGTTGTTCGTAATCAGTGCATACGAGTTCGGCTTCGTGGACTGGTGCCTTCTGGCACTGCTCTGGAGCTGCGGGTTTGTCTACCGGACATTACCCAAGTCTAGCACAGCACAATTGTGTATCACCATATCTGGTCCTGCTCCCTATTGTGGCCCCTCGCCCCTTTATATGGCCAACGCAGATCTCCTGATCACGGGGCTGCTACCGGTCCGGTAGCACTGTTGGGCTGGGCATCGAATAGCTGTATCCATATCCGTATCCGTATCCGTACAAGTTTGAGACCCTCCATTATCCGTCAATACTATGCTGTTTATCTCAGCAACTAGAAGAGTTGTTCTAATGGCACTTGTCTCTCCGTAATCACTGAGAGCGTACGGGCCCATAGCAGCCGATTTAAGTGTTTTCCCCAAAAAATGGAGTAAAGCAAAGCTACAGAACTTTGTTGGAGATATCCGTCGGATAAATAATTGAAAAAATCTCAAGAACAGGCAGTAGTAAACTAAATGGTCCATAAGAGTCTGTCATAGATACTACTACCAGCTACAGTGAAATCTGTGTGTCATTGGAGTGGAAGGGGGCTCATATAGCCAGCTCACGCCTTCCATCTGATCGAAAATCCAAATTAGGCCCATCTCACAAAAGTCGTGAAAAATGCACGCGCCTGCCGCGCGTGACGCGGTCAAAACACTCTCACCCAGATACCTGTGAGATAAAATTAATTTCAGAAAACATGGGCAGGTTGGTCTACGAACTGCCTTGAAGTTCCCACCATTTTATTAGTGCATAACTCACTGAGATCATCATCCACCCACCGCTAATCCACTGTTTGCCTGACAGTCTCGAAAAAAAATCTGCTCCTCCACTCCCGCCCAACCGGATTTAACAATCTAATCTCCGCAGTGGAGGTGTGATATTTTTCACCTTCACCGCCGTTGAGATCTCCGTTACCTCGGGCCTCGAGATCCCAAGAGTCATCAAGGATTTCAATCCTTTTGCTTCTTCTACTCCGGTGCCGACCGGTCAAAACCCAACTGGTTCATCATTGCCTCTTGAAAGAAGACAAAAGATTTACGAATTGGCTGCTAAGCACAAGGTGATCATCGTTGAGGATGAACCGTACTACTTCCTCCAACTTGGTGAACTCACCGAAGGTGGCAGTGAATTGAAATCGGAGTCCGACAAAGACTTCTTGGCGTCAGTGGTGCCATCTTTCTCGTCCATGGATACAGAGGGGATTGTCGTTCGTATGGACTCTCTTTCCAAGGTTTTGGCCCCCCGGTTGTCGTCTTGGATGGGTCATTGCACAGCCATCTGTCTGCGAAAGACTTGAAAGACAATTCGAAGTCTCGGTCCGAACCACTTCTGGTTTATCCTTTACCCTCATCTATGGCACATTAGCAAGATGGGGTCAATCTGGATATCTGGATTGGCTTAAGGCCTTGAACCATGAATATTCTCATAAGCGCGACGTCACGGTCAAGTTTTGCAAGCAATACCTGCCCGACTGTGCACGTCCCAACTGCCGGGATGTTCTTCACCATTGGGTTTGATTGCACTGAGCACTCAGAGCTTGATTCCAAGAACGGTTCAGACCCCATTGAAGCTTGACAAGACAATCTTTAAAAAGGCTCTTCAGAAGCCAACTTGCCTAGTGCCAGGATCTTGGTTCGAAATGGTTGCTGAAGGTGGTGAGCATAGTAAGCAGATATTTTTCAGAGGTACGTATGCTGCCACTAGTGACAAGACTTTGGATAAGGCTATCAAGAAATTTGGTGATGCATTGAGGGAGCTTTGGTGATGCTGAGTATCTTTTAGACTGAAAATTAGAGCAGACAATAGAGTAGAGATCAGCGTGGCCTCGTTAACTTGGTTGAATCAAAAAAAGCACTACTACAATGAGCTAATCCATGCATTTCAATTACTTTGCATCCCCCATGTGTGTATCACCATCATCACTAGCACCCGTGTTGGCATTAGCAGCATTGGCATCGGCAGTAGCGGCGGCGGAAGCAGCAGCAGCTTCTCGTTGTTGTTGTTCTCTTTGTTGCCTCGCCTGTTCCTCCTCCAATGACAATCTCAACGCCAGGGCAAGATCTGGATCCATGTTTGGATCGCTACCAAAATCAAAGTCTCCAGCCTGGCCCATCGAGGCAGCAGCGGCACCTTCCTCGCCCAGCACGATCTCCGAGCTCGCCACAGCTTCGAACAGCTGGCGTGGATCGTCTGCTGCCAATGTGAGGATGTGACTGTTGTCGTGCGAGTTCACCGTAGCGATAAATCGTTCGAGCTTTGCTGTGTTCACCGCATCCTCACCAAAGTTGATAAAGTCCACGGCAATGTTGTTCTTCTTCATCTTCTTTGCGAGTTTCTCCAACTCCTTTTCTGATTCCTGCACCGGTGATGCCACAAATGCAACAATCCGCTGATGTTGCACCTTGTTCTGTCTATGCTTCAAGGCCAATGCTGCAACCTGGATCCCTGTGCTGAAATGGAGATCACCTTCAATCTTGGTGTTGTGGATTCCACTGAGGATGTTTCCATAGTCATCAGTCAGCGTGGAGAGCACCTGGGGCCCACTGCCTCCGTAGCAGATCACGCCAACGGTGTTCTCCCTGTTGGAGTTGGTCTTCGCCTGGAAGAGAAGTTCGACAACGTCCAGCTGCGCCTGGAACCGCGTGTTCTGGTAGTCGCCGTTACGCGTGAACTCGGAGTTGTCCACCACGAGCATTGTAGCCTCTAGCACCATTTTCAAGACGCTGTTCTCTGTGTGTTTGGGACGTCTCCAGTGCTATTTGTTGACGTTCCTTTGGTGGCGAAACTCGCCACGTCTGTAGAACGCATTCGCGTGGGTGCTGGATTGGGTAATTTTCCAGACCACCCGCCGCGAATGCGTTGAAAGCAGCCGCTCGTTGGGCATTTTATGACCCGGAGGAGGCCTTCAACGTCTCCAACACTCCCTCATATCTCTGAACAAAGATGGCCAAGTCTGTTAACCTCGCCATCATCGGCACTGGGGTCGTCGGCTCCGCCTTCTTGAACCAGCTCGCTGCGCTCATCTCTCCTGTCCAGTACAACGTGATCCTCATTGCCAGATCATCCAAGTCTGTCATCTCCAGTGATTACTCTCCAATTGACATTTCACAGTGGAAGAAGACCGCTGATGCCGCCTCCCAGGACAACTTATCCGCAGAGGCGCTGTTGGCCTTCTTGCAAAAGTCCCCTGCTCCAGTGATCCTTGTGGACAACACCTCTGATGAAACTGTGGCTTCACAATACACATCTTTGGTGTCTCACGGCATCTCCATTGCCACTCCAAACAAGAAGGCTTTCTCCTCTGACATCAACTCATGGAAGGCTCTATTCGATGCCGGTGAAGGTGAGAAGCGTGGTTTGATTTATCACGAAGCTACTGTCGGTGCTGGTCTGCCAATCATTGGCACCGTAAACGACCTCGTGGCTACCGGGGACCAGATAGAGAAGATTGAAGGTATTTTTAGTGGTACTTTGTCATACATCTTCAACGAGTACTCCACACCTGAGCCAGAAGAGGTCAATTTCTCTGAAATTGTCTCCGTGGCGAAGTCCTTGGGATACACCGAGCCAGATCCAAGAGACGACTTGAACGGGTTGGACGTCGCAAGAAAAGTCACCATCCTAGCTAGACTCGCTGGCGTTGACATTGAATCGCCAACTTCCTTCCCAGTGCAATCGCTCATTCCAAAGGATTTGGAGTCTGTCCAATCCGGTGCTGAATTCCTCGAGAAATTGCCAAACTATGACCATGAGCTTCAGGAGCTGAAGAACGCCGCTGCCAAGGAGGGTAAAGTCCTCAGATTTGTTGGAACGGTGGATGTGAAGAACAACAAGGTCTCTGTTGGTGTCGAGAAGTACAATTATTCGCACCCATTCGCCGCCCTCAAGGGTTCTGACAACGTTGTGAGTATCACCACCAAGAGATACACTAACCCATTGATTGTTCAAGGTGCTGGTGCTGGTGCTGAGGTAACTGCTGCTGGTGTCCTTGCTGATGTGTTGAAGATTGGCCAGAGAGTCTGAAACTAGTTCAGTTTCACTGTTAGAATAAGAGACTGGTCGACTCTGAGCCCATCACAGTGTAGCTGCTAGCAACTAACCCATTGGATTCCAAGTCCTAGCGATCAAATCATTTTATTCAAAACCACTATTCATGGATTAATTCGTACTCAGTTTTTCCTTCCAACCAGACAACTAAAACAACAGAAACACACACAATGAACGGCAATGTCCTCACCCTCCGCATCAGGCGCGGGAAGGACAAGGCACTGACAGTGGATAGTGACATTGTACAGCAACCAAGACAGGTTTCTTCTCAGGCCCCTGCCTCTCTCACTGGGGAGCCCGTTTCTTTAACATCGACACTCCATGACTCACGAACATCCATGGAAACGGTGCTGCTGGACCTTGCATGGGTCCCCGGAGCGGCTGTTGGTGGAGTAGCCGAACTAAGAATCGCTGACTCGAAGCGAAAACTCCTCTTCACACTCACGGAAGGTAAGGGAAAGGCACCCGTAAGCGTTGCAGCACATCTTCAGTCGGAGCTCGGGTTGGCTGCCAGGCAGACAGTCACTGTGACGCTGAAGGATCCGCTGTCAGTTCAGGCAGATCTCATTGAGCTGCTCTTGAAGGACATACACCTTGCCAGGGGAGACATGTGGACTTTGGCATCGACCCTGGTTGGATCATGCTTATACTCCAACCAGAAACTCAAGTTCGTAGAATCAATAAGGACAACGGTGTCCACGATCTACAGAGATGGACGCAAGGTGTTTTCAGCATATATAGGTCCCGATACAAAAGTTGTATTCCGCTCAGAGTCTGCTAGACTCGTTTTCCTTGTCCAGATCACACAGGAAACCTACAACTTCCAAGAGGATGGGGAAGTGTTATTCCACAAGATTGTCAATTCGTTGTTCCCATCAATCTTCCGGAGATGGAGAGATGAAGGAACCCATCACTTGATCACCATTGTCTTTGCTGCAAACCTGGACTTTGGCGAAGGATCATGGACCGAGTTGAAAGAAGGTCAAAGACCTAGTAACACCAAGGACTTTTACCGTGTGGTAGTGGATCAGGTGAATATTGTACACTGGAACGAGATCATGATCTCGTTGAGATATGAATTTGTGAACTTCCGAAGAGACATCTTCTTGCAACTCCAACGAAGTGCTCGTTTCTTACCCACAATCAAGTCCGATATCTTGAACACAATCAACTTGGCCACAACGCTGGTGGTTGACAGATTCAGAGATCCAGATCTCAGACATACAACGACACACTTCATTCTGATATCAGCTGGCAACGGTCTCTTTGACGTGGAATATGACGATTTATTGGACACGGGTAAAAGACTTCTGAACTCAGAGCTCTCAGTTGATATTGTCTGTCTCTCGCCACCACCACTCCATGCCTCACCATTGTTCCGATATAGAGACAATATGGGCTCACTCCACCATTGCGTCCCTGGATGGATCGACGTCTCGTACTGGACAGAGGAGAACTCACGACAGCTTCAATGGTACCCACGTTGTAAGATCTACGAGCTTCAAATGATGGGAGTAATGGAGAACGAGATGAGCGCTGTCTCTGTTGTCCACCTGGACACAACAGATGGGAATGCCAGTGAAATGATGGATGCTTATGACAAATCCGTCTTTTCAGCTGAGGTGTCTCAAATGAAACCATCCCTGCCTAAACTCGTGACGAAGAGTTCCTTAAGATGGCAAGTCTCGGCCAATTCACCAGTGGCGAAGGCACAAGTTGATCCGATCTCACCAGTATTCACTACTTTTGAGGATGGCGCTATTCTTTCGTTGAGAAACATTGGCATGGCTCCACAGGAAAAGCTTACTAAATCAAGTGACGACACAAACTCGATTGAATCAGTGAGATCAGTCACGCCAACCCCAAGACCAAAAATTTCACGGACAAAGACCACAAGAATGATTGCTTCGGCCTCAACTCCACAGCAGTCACAAATATCATCGGTTGAGTCCCTTAAGGCGATCATGTGGACTGAGATCAGCAATCCTTCTAAGCAGCTCACCCAACAACAGATCAAGTCTTTGAGTGTAGGGAAATGGCAAGATGTCTTCCCGAAACTGGTGAAGCGAAGATCGATAAAGTGGAGATCACTGTCATCTCCTTCTGAGCTCCCAGTCACGACACCATTGTTCCCAACGGTGGAGGACTTTGAGAACAACTTCACGTTTCAGACTCATTCAGTGACACTGAGCCCAGAATTGGAGAAATATATGACGTTGTCAGATCTCCTGCGTGACATGATTTACTTGCGACTCATGCTCGGTTTCCAAATCTGCTACGGTGAAAATGTGAACAAAGTGGAAGATAAGACCCAATCTGAAGGCGATAGCTCCCTTCTCTTCAAACATCTCGTCCCAGGGACGGACATGACAGGTGCGAGAGTCTATCTCTCTATTGACGAGCAGATCCACCGGATCTCATGCGACTACGATGGCAGTATCACGGTACAGCGTTACACAAGGGTGCATACAAAGGACTTCTTCAGAAACAGCTTCAATAGAGTGATGATTAAGACGAGGTACCAGAATACCTATCATCCATATGACCCAGATCCAGTGGTTGTGAAACCACGCAGGTACAGGTGGAACAGCTTTGACCAACGACTCGCTGGGCTTGACGATGAGGATGGCGATTCTGGATACAAGACTTTGAACCGTTTGAAATTTGTGCTACTTCCAGCAGATGTCCCAAAGAGCACATACCTGATCTCCAATGACAAGCAAGATATGCTGACACCGGAAGAGACTCGGGTGGAAGGTCTTAGAAGACTGATAACCACTCTGCATCGTGGCACTTTTACACCTGAAGGACACAAGAAGTCTACAAAAGAAGAGATCTTCCCTGAGATCAATTTCTATACGGGAGACCTGATCAGTTTCCTAAAGGAACAAGCCAACGAGATTGGAGTCCTTTCCACTCCAACAGCAGAAACTCTAAACAAGACCGTTTCCCTTGCTGAATTGGCTGCGGAACTACGAGGTCCAAAAGGAGTGAAGTTGAGTGATCGTCGTTGGCATTGGAAAGTGCATAATAACTGTTTCAGAGGCGTGGAGCTTGTCAACTGGCTGCTGGACAACTTTGGGGATATCTCCACACGTGATGATGCCGTTGCCTATGGCAATGAGTTGATGAATGAAGGGCTCTTTGTTCACGTTGAGAATCGTCATAAGTTTCTTGACGGTCATTATTTTTATCGTATTGTGTACGAGGTTCCAAAAGAGGAGCCCCTACTACACCCTAGGTCCAGATCAGCTTCAGTGGGCAGCAAGGGATCGAAGAGTTCAAAACAGTTTACCATGACACCTGTGATAAATGCTAGTGATGAACTGGATGGGAAAAAACACACATTTGTTCTCAGCAGAGCATTGAAGTTCGACCTGGACCCGGGCCGTAACTCATACAGAAAAGAGCTCATGACTGTGCATTACGATACGGTACACAACCCAAACCACTGTTTCCACATCAGATTGGAATGGTTAACTGCAACGCCAAAGCTCGTTGAGGATACAGTGAATAGCTGGTTACGAATGTGTGAGAGATATGGGCTGAAGCTGGTGGAAACACCATGGGGAGAGCTAAGAGAAGTCCCCCGAGTGAATCCATTCCATTCTTTTGTCGATATCAAGTTGGCAATCAACCCTTGGGAGGACCCAGATTTTGCGGACACTGAGGTGATGAAGAAGCATCGGTTCTTCTACCACATCTACCTATTGGAACACTCGGGATTTCTCATGGATAACAGGGCCTCAATGTTCTTCCTTGATATGGATGATGGGCTTGATATCCAGTATTCCTGGGGTAGTCCTATCTTCAAGTACGCACAGTATATCCATAAAACAGGTGCATACATGGCTGAGATCCGTGAAGATGGGGACCTATTCCTTGCGCCAAATAACATGCATATAGCTAGAGTCAACGTTGGGAACGTCTCGTCGCAACAACAGGCTCCAAATTTTGTGCTGGATTCGCAAAAGATCATGCTGCAATTCCGTGCAACTTGTATGGATGCAAGGAAGCTACGGAAGGTGTTTATGGAGGGGAAACTGAACCAGACATCGATGAACAACTCTACAACGTTGATTCCCGTTGACGATTTGACGATATGAGTTACAATCTAGCTAAGCAGACAGTATTCATGAACATTTTGACGATTTAGAGCCAACCTAGTCGCCATGCCTCCATTTCTCTCACCCCTGGAGGAATCTCTCCCTGTTGACCCTTCAAATACCCAAGAGTCCCCTCTAGCACTGTCAACTCAACATCTATGAGCTCGAACTCACCCCTAGCCGATCTCTCCTGCGCAATGGCTGCCCTGTCGGTGGTATAGTAAACTTTCATTCCACGCTTAAACCCACTGGAGCCTAGTTGATAAAGCACACTTGGACCAAACACCCATATCAATAACCTTAACTCGCCGGCAGCTAGTTCAACAACTCTTGTTGCTGTACCATTAACCTCATCCAGTAGAAGTGAGTAAACGTAATCATGAACCTCATAAGTATCGCCGTTCAACAGGAGTCTCCATTTGAACAGCTTATCCGACCCTGTGGACTTTTCATGAACGCCAATATTTTCACCACAAGAACAATATAGAACGCCCTCTGTCACTTTGATGCCAAATTCTGAAGGCTTAAGCACGATGTAGTAGCTTCCAACTAGGATCCCATGCTCTATGGGTTTCAACGATGAGAATCTGTCTTCATATACAGTGTTATCATTAGGTTTATGACAATGCCAAAAATCCATCATCTCTGCCCACAATTCACTAGGCATCTCTCTCACTTGTTGGACATCTGTTGAACTGACGAGTTTTGCTTGACAGCTTCGACACTGAAGACTGAACGGTTGTTGGAAGAGCTTCACGTCCCATTTGTACTTCACACTCATCAAGGGATTTGCTGATCTGTCAAATTGGAGTGATCCAGCCATGGGCAGTCGCAGTGTGAGACTATCGCCCTTTAGCTGTGTGCATCGTTCGATCTCTGACTGTGTGAGTGACTCCACTTCAGGTAGTGAGATTTGTACTGATTCGTTGTCTTCGTCCGTAGCAACGGTCAAAGCACCATCTGTTAGTGTATATGACCATTTTTTCACTCCTTCTTTCTCCAGGACAACAGCGATGCTTCGTATGCGTTCAAGCACTTCACAGTAGTGTAGAATGGTCATCTTGTGCTGTGTGCGTTTCCAGAATAATGTCCGCCCTTCTGGGTTTTCACTTTCCAATTTTTCAGCAGCTCGGGAATAACGGTAACAGTGGGAATACCGGCGTATGGATGGATTTCTAATGAACCCTTTCATCTTAACTCTTTTGTTCGCCTTTGGTCGCCTCTCGCTACTGCTGGATCTCCCAATCATCATATCTTCCTCCTCCCCATTTATCGTTGCTTTCAGGGGCAGTGCTGCTATAAATCACTGCCATCGGTTAAAAAACTGCGGTGCCCATCTCTACTCCTCTACCGGATAGCCTTTCACTTGAGAGTGAGCACGACGACTTCTCTACCCTGTCGTAAAAGGTCAAATACCAACCGCCTTTTTTGAAACAATAAATTAGGTTTCCCCTGTGTAGGTAACAACCTTTGTGCATCCTCCCATTGGCTTTCATGATCTTGTCAATTTCTCCTTCCATCTCGTTCTACCAATCCGCCCAAATGCTGATCGATTGGGTACTATACTCTACAAACCACAACTATATGCAGGGTTCAAACAAAGAGCAGGGCCTTGTATTCCATTGGCGTCCACACTCCTGGAGACTCACACCTGCTGTTTCTTGGCTCTCCGGATTTCTCTCCTATAAGTGCTAGTCATCGCTGGGCTCCAATATCTCATTAGGTATCATCTCCACATCTCCCGGGGTATTGTCTCAGCCTTTTTACCAATCAGTCAGCGTTCTGTTGTCCTTGTTCTTTTATTAAAGTTTCGGAGTTCCGCCGTCACCGCGCAAAACTACCGGAATGGGGGCCAGAGCATCCATCACTATAAAGTGTGGACAAGTTCCACACCTTGCATAGGATACACTGTTAGTTTGTTATGTAATTTATACTACAATTCAGCGCTTTCCCAATGTTTTCCCCTTTCCCCGGTATCCTTCAAGTTGCAACCACTTTCCATAGACCTTCGGGAGATGTGGGCAACTCAGATACATCATACATGGACCATACCAATCAAGATTGGAATTGTCATTGAGGTTGCTCACGACGATGTTGTCCGGGTGTCGGAGAATTACAGCTCCTCTGTCGTGCATTCATTTGGCTCTGCTGCGCTAGAGCTTGTGGATCAAGGAGCTGGGTCCATCATAACTTCTTGTGGGTTCCTTGCAGCGGTGCATAACGAGCTTCAAAGCCGGATCCCAGTGCCATTGGGGACGTCCTCTCTCTGGCTGAGAAATTGAAATTGATTGGTGATAAACAGTTGGGCATGCGCACTTTCGATACTGAGTTCCTAAGTAAGAAACATCTCCAAGCTGTGGGTGTAGAATATGGCGTCTCAATTGCCGGTGTCTAGCCGGGAGGTGTTTTCCAACAAATTCTTAGAGAGGGAAGAGAGTATGATTACAAGGGCATTTTGCTTGAATGTACATTCCACCATTCAAGAGAGCTATTTACGAGAAACTAAGATTACCAATATGGAACATCATCACACTGGAGAACTACCTGTTGCCGTTGATCTTCCGCAAAAGTATTGGATTCATAAAATAATCACTCTTTTTCAGCCTTGATTCACTGTTTAGACTCAACTCTAGCCTTCAAAGCATCACTAACATCTTGAAAGTGCTTCGCAAGCTTGCTTCTGCCTAAATACCATATCAGGGGATATGTCAACAATCCAGTGAAATCCTCCCCATGTTCCAAACTCGTCCGGCCATTGCCCAAGTCACGGAATCTAAAGAAATGATAACCGGAGAACAACAAACCATGCCCCATGATGCCGACCCAGGACAATTCATCATCATTATTCTGCACAACTTCCAGATCAGCAGGACGGTTATCCATATGCGCAAAATGGACGTGGAGTATAGTGCCAGTGGTCAATTCACCTTCGTATGACACATTCTTAACCATTGGGTTCCATTCATCCCATGATTTCAAATCCATGAACTCTTCACGGACTCGTCCAATGGAGGCGTTGATAGTTGTTTTGGTAATGAACGGGATGGCGAACATCTGTGGTGGCGGCGTTCTTGTTGTGTTTGACGGTGTTCGGGCCTTTTAAAAGTAGTTTGGGGCGTATGGACTAAACAAGCTGCGCAGTTTCTTAGCCGAGACTGGCAACTCCGGCCGAGGCCACGTACTTAGCCGGAGGACTCGGCCGGAACTGATGCAAAAATAAGCCGAAAAGTGCTGGTTGTTTAGAAACGTCCTCAAAGATTTAGGGCTACTCATCCACGGCTACCGATAATCGTTTGGTAATCTTTCCATGGGTGTAGCATCTAAGTTGCCAGTTGGTGGAACTGTTGCCATACGCACAACTCAGGAGCTGCAGTTGGGTGTGTTTGTGCTCCGGCCGCCTGCCGATGTCAACGGCTAGGCAACTCCAACATACTACTACTAGTCCTGTCTACATAAACCTCCCCAGATCTTCCACATCTGCCCTCTCTCTCTCTCCCCACCGGGCAACCCCGCCGAGGACCCGGGTTACCGTATGATAAAAAATGACACTTCCAGCTTATACACTGTCGCTCATAGTAGGCATTCCAGGCAGTGCTCGTTACACATTGATACTGAGCATGGCTTACCAGACCGCGCCCGTCGTATCCGACTCCTGAGCATGGCCTACCAGGCAATAGGCCAAGATCCCCCAGTTTGCCGCTGATACTGGACATGGCTCACCACACCATATCCGTTGTATCTGGGCATGGCCTACCAGACCACGCCCGTCGTATCCGACTCCTGAGCATGGCCTACCAGGCAATAGGCCAAGATCCCCCAGTTTGCCGCTGATACTGGACATGGCTCACCACACCATATCCGCTGTATCTGGGCATGGCTTACCAGACCACGCCCGTCGTATCCGACTCCTGAGCATGGCCTACCAGGCAATAGGCCAAGATCCCCCAGTTTCCCACTGATACTGGACATGGCTTCCCAGACCATATCCGCTGTATCTGGGTATGGCCTACCAGGCAATAGGCCAAGATCCCCCAGTTTTCCACTGATACTGGACATGGCACACCACACCATATCCGTTGTATCTGAGCATGGCTTAGTAGGCTTTGTAGGCTTATGTGGAACACCCTGGTGAGATGGGATGAAGGAGAAGTTGATCTTCTTCTCCAGAGCGTAAAGAACCCAACCACAAAAACACCAACCACAAAAACACCAACCACAAAAACACCAACCACATGAACACACCCACAGAGATTATCCAGCCGTCACTCCATGGCATGGATGATGGGAACATAAAGCCTGGACGCCATATAGCCAAACCCATTCTCCAGTCTATTGTGTAATCCATGCACTTTCCGTGTTTTTTAGTATGGGGTTTTAAATCTACGCATATGATTGAAATCCATGCACCCGGTGCATCAATACTAATTCGACTGGCGAACAACCAACAAGGTGACACTAATGTTAGGGCTGGAGAAGACAATGTAGGACTACTCATCCACGGCTATCGTTTGGTAATCTTTCCATGGGTATAGCATCTAAGTTGCCAGTTGGCGGAACTACACCATACCTCCCGTTAGACTGTTTTTTCCCAAAAGTAGATCTTTTGTTTCGCGTCGGTCGCTTTACGCGTCGGCTTCGTCCGCGCAATTAGGAAATGGAAATCGGAAGGATCAAGCCGGCCATGGGTACCGTTTCAGTCCATTTCGCTCTATATTAGCTCATATATCGTACTGGTTTAGTAGTGTTATATGGTGGGAACTTTAAGGCATAGACCAACCTGCCCATGTTTTTGGCCGTCATGGTCATATGGAAAGATAATCTCAATGGTATTTGACGAACGTTGTTTGGCATGGAGGTTGGTGATGATGATGAAGGCAAGCAGTCACTTCTCCACCTGATTTGAGTCCAAACCTATGAGTTTCGGTATGCCAGTTGAACACAATGTAGTAATTTTCGCGGTGGTGTCATCCCACCCCCTGCGTTAACGCGCATGCGGGTTTTGATTTCCATCAACAGGGGGTTGACGTGCGTCTCTGTGATATTGGCGCCGAGCACGCCACACCTTGATATGGGTCTTGAGTAGTACCTCTATGGCTTGGCCATCATTGTCATCCCATGTTCCCCATCGAATCCGGCAAGCCACCGCCCATGAGGTCTTATACTAAAAGAGCTCAAACTTCTCATGCGTCCTTATCCTTCTTTGTATAAAGAGTTCCTTACCGATCTTGTTGGATCTCTACTTTTTATGACCTCGACCCGAACAGACCATACTATACAATGATTTGCAAACAAGTCACTTTACCAAATGGCCAGCATATCATCATCAAATTTTCCTGTGCAAAATGCCTATCACGCAAACGAGCTGAGCTGTGCACCGAGTTCCTGGACCTCTTACAAAATGCTACACCAAACGACCCTAGAGGAGCCTTTTATCTTATAAAAGATGAAGATGCGTCCCCAGAGATGGAAGCAGTACAATTACAAGTTATTCCTGGCTCACCAATCCTCCCAGACTTGGGTCTCTCCCCAAGGTGTCCCACGTCGAATGAGCCGAGCTACCAGTGCCAAGAACCTTGTTGCGCTGGCAGACAGATTCTCTACGTTGACACATATATCCCATTACGCGTTTGCCATATGAGACTTGGCCGTGTCATGACACGATGCGATCCTATCCCATTCACGGGATCTTTGAGGCAGATGACAGCCTATCGTGTTTGGCATTTTGAGTGCTTTAGGGGACAGTATCCTGCAGGTGATAATGCCCAAGTTGCTGGGAATTACGTGAAGAGGGATAGAATCAAATACGATAACGGTTATTTGACGGCGAAGTTGATGGAGGTACAGGAAGGTGAACTTGCGAATGGGCCAGCCAATGCTCCAGTCCAAGGATTTGTTGGTGGAGGTGCCACTACACCGCTCAATGCTTCAACCAGTGGGTCGGCTGCAAAGTCTTCTTTCCCCAAAACAGCAAAGCACTTTCCAAAGAAGTCTGCACGGGTCCTTAACTGGGTGAAAGACCAATACCAAACGACTCGTGATTCCAACCCTCCAGCCGATGGGTCTTTCAGTGGTGCTGTCAGCCCACCAGTGTATGTTCCAGTGAACTCACGGGCGGCACCACCCATGAGCAGCCCGCCACGCACAATCAAACCATCTCCCTTCATCCCACCTGGAACACTTTCACCGGGAGAAGCACTCAGAACGCAGCAGCAGCAGCAGCAGCAGCAGCAGCAGCAGCAGCAGCAGCCTAGGCCACAATTACCTCCACAACCATTGAACCGCGTGCCTGAGCCCACGGAGATTGTGAGGATGCTGTATAGTGGGGTGAAGGAGGAGGAGTTCCACATATGTGAAGAGACTGTTAGATGGGTCGATGCGACGGTGGCTCAAAGGAGGGAGTACTTGAAATGGGTGTATGGATGATGCATGATGCAATATCAACGTATTGATGGACCTGTAGGGGGTACTTGGTGCCCACTGCCCTGGCATAGCTGCGCAACTTCTGGTTGGAGCTCCGGGTGTGCAGCGGAGGGTGCTTATCGCGCCAAATCTCCCAATGGAGCAGCGCAGCAGCGCCAAGTGTTCCGAATACGGTAGTTCTCCTTTTTTTTTCCTTGCGCTCGGCCTATCAGCGGCCCCAAAGCGGGAAGGATAGCGTAGCGTTCGAGACGATTATCAGACCATAACGAAGAGACTGACGGGCTGACAGAGCCTCCCCGGCCACCCAAGGGCGTGGGCTTCCTCATCCCGAATGACAGGCTAGAGATCAGCGCCGAACTACCGGGCGAGGGTGTATCATATCACCATGGGCCGTCTGTGTATGTCCCATGCAGTAGTGAAAATATCGTTCTGTCCGCATGCGGCAACTCGCTCGCCAAACGCTCCGAAAATCCCGTTTGAATGCGGAAATTCCTCTCCTATTCTCCTTTTTCAGAGCTGTTTTCCCCTGTTGTTGTTTAGGAGTGAAAAAAAAACACACATCACCAGCTCTCCACCTCCCAACCAACCGAAGCATGTCCTACCCAGTGCGCTGGTTTCAGGGATATTTCCTTGCCGAGCAGCCCGTGGGCTCCACTCTGGCAGACCTCACATGGGAAATAAGTCCCAGATCCACGTTGAACAGGCTCAAACAGCAAGAGATCAAGCTGTGGGACGCCGTCTACTACGGGACACTCTTCTTCTTTCTCGGATTATCCTTTTACCTGAACTCCGGCACCTTGGTCGCCCGTGTCGGTGTTGCCCTACTCTTGTCACTCTCCCTCGTTGTTCCGGTGACCTCCCAATTCTTCCTGTATGGACTCCCGGTGCTCACCTGGGCCTTCTTCCTCTTTTCTTCAAAGACCATCACGGCACCGTACAGACCGCCTATCACCGTCAAAGTGCTCCCGGCGTTGGAAACAGTGTTTTACGGCGACAACCTTTCACAATTGCTGTCGACATACACGTCCTCGGTGTTGGATATCCTTGCATGGCTACCTTATGGAATCATCCATTTCTCTTTGCCCTTTGTCGTTGCAGCACTCATCTTCCTTTGGGGGCCACCGACGTCGCTACGCTCTTTCGGCTTTGCCTTTGGAATCATGAACCTCATTGGTGTGGTGATCCAACTCATTTTCCCTGCTGCTCCGCCATGGTACAAGATTCTTCACGAATTGGACCCGGCAAATTATTCCATGTTGGGTTCACCTGGTGGATTGGCCCGTATTGACACCTTGTTGCATTTGGACATGTACACTACGAATTTTTCGAAGAACTCGCCTGTGGTGTTTGGTGCCTTCCCGTCTTTACATTCCGGATCGGCAACAATGGATGCCCTGTTCCTCTCATGGTTATTTCCTAGAGGAATTCCGTTTTTTGTGGCATACGTCATGTGGCTATGGTGGTCTACGATGTACTTGACCCATCACTATTTCATTGACCTGACCGCTGGTTCATTCCTTGCATTGGTTGTATTCGCCTACACCAAGTATACACATCTCCCGGTGAATGACAAGAATGCACGTAACAGATGGTCTTATGCCAACGTCCATAAGCTCGACATGTTCCGTGCGGATCCACTCGTGTTTGCAGAAGATGAGGAAACCACGTTAACGAGATCTCGCACCCAGAGCATCGTCCGGACACAGTTTGAGATGGACGTCCTGCAGAGGGCCCAGCGAACCACGACGACTGCTGACACAAACGATTCTTCACCAGAACTTACCTCCGTTTTCGAGCAGGCAAGACCATCATCAAGGCTCTCCACCACGTCGAATACCTCCGTCACGACCGTGGAGAGCCAGTTCGACCTCAGCATGAAGAGGGTTGACTAATAATAATTACAGGAGGCTTAATAAATTAATGCTTGTACGTCTAGTCGCAGTAGATGAGCGGGGAAGATTCTTCCATTGCAATATATAGGCCCCGTTATACTACTAGCAGGAACGGATCTTTTCCAGCCAGCCCTTAAAGACGGTGCCCTGAAAGTTCGAACTTCGAGTCTTATCTTCTTGATCTCCGCCTGGACCAGGCCATCGATCACTCCAACTGAGCTCTCAGATGTCCGGGTCCCTCGCGTTTCGTTTCAATGGATTCGATGGAGACTTTGGAAAGTTGGCCCGTTTGTTCATGGAGTTGTACAGCGGTTTCGCGATGTGATGTTTGGATGTTGTTAATTCAATAGATGCAGAGAAGATTAATCATGTTAAGTTGTACACAGTACCAGATCTATTAGCCTTGTCTCTTCAGCAACTCCTGAAGGTGCTGTACTAGCAGCGCCGGATTGTTCTTTGTCTCTGGTTTCTCTTCAAAGATCTTTTGCATCAAAGCCATCTCGTTGGCACCTAAGGACGCTCTGGCATCATATTCTTGTAATGGCTGCTGCGTAGACTTGGCAAACTCTTTGATCATCTCCTGTTTTACGACAAGAACTAGGAATAGTCTTTCAGCGGAGTTATCCAATTTGAAACCACCAAATTGTCGCAAGAACTTTGGTAGCCTGTTAGACACCGGGAAGAGATAAACGTCCTTGACGAACGGCTGTTTGCTTCTCACCACCCCATACTTCTTCTTAGAATGGAAATAGTCCCAAAGTCTCTTAAACCCCGTGTCTTGTTCACTGTTCTTCAATTCGAGCAAAATCATCTTTCTCGCGGTAGACACTTTCAACAAATACTCCTCTGCCTTATTACTGTCCAACCTTCCCTCCACCTCCAGGGGTAAGTTGGCATCAAATACACTATACGCCACGTCCCTGAACTCATCCTTGTTCAACGTTGTGGATTGGAATGAAACATGACTCTCAAAATTCGTCACACCGGTGAAGATCGTCTGTCCGTGCCACAACTGTGCACCTTGTTGTATAGAGGTTGGATCATATCCATCCACTTCCGCCAGCTTCTTGCTCGTTTGTCCCAAGATCGTGGATAAATCTTCATCGTCATCATCATCCAGGATCCGAACACTATGCTCAGGTTCTTCATCCTCATAACTTGGATCGTACATCTCCCTTTCACCAGACGGCATGACTGGATCCACTGATCTGGCTCTCTCAACGGTGTTCTCACTCTCTGCAAACTTCTTCTCATTCTCATCAAGATGAACACCAACGTTGAAGTCAAACTGTTGCCCGGAACTTTCCTCATTATCCAGCACAATGTCACCTTTATGCGTACGTCTGATGTTACTCACCTTCACCTGTTCTAAAGTTGCCTGTGTCATTGATTCCTTGATGGCCTCTTCACGTTCGCTTCGCAATGCTGGGTTCAACAGTTCACCAACGGGCATCTTTACGAGCCTATTAAAGGGTATATGTCTGTTGATGATCGAGTTTCTAAGTCTCGTATTCTTCACGTCACGGACGTTGACAAAGATACGTGTGCTTGCCTCTTTATAATCTTTAGAGATCTTACCTGTGCTTTTTTCATGATACGCATCGAATAGATCTTCTTCAAGCTTGACCGCCCATCGATGTGAGACCTCTGCTTCGCTTCCAGTTTCATTGGGGATCTTGTGTCCCGGCAGTAGTGCAAGGAACATTCCCTCGAATCTTTTCGTCACAGCTTGACGTGCCTTTTCTTCAATGTCGTCGTGTGATAGCTTCCTAACCTTCACCTTCTTCTCCGGTGCAGGAGATTTGCGCTTAAGGGGTCTCCCTTGCTGTTCTTTGGGACCCACATCGTCCTTATCATCATCATCATCACCGTCATCATCATCATCATCGTCACCATCATCACTCATGTCATCCCCACTGGAATCCTTCTTTGCAAACTCTTGTTCTGGATCCAGTTCTTTCAATGCCTCCAAGAACCCCTTCTGTTTACTGGCTTTCTTCTTATCGTCCTCCTCCAGGATCCTCTTGACCTCCGTCGGGTCCAGCTTGCATTCCAATAGGGCATACTCTGCATTCAAAGGGTCGCACACATTACACCTGTACAATTCCGGCACATTGCTAGGATCTCTAAGCATACAATTACTATGCTGCCACGTACGGCATTGATCGCATTGGATCATATCACCTTGACCTTCCTCTTCCTCATCATAATTGGCATCCGTAGTGCCACAGACAGTACACAACACATGGCCCTCTTCTTCCTGTAACCGTTCAGCTTCAGCCTCCTCCTCAGCCTTGCGGAGTGCTTCTTCCAGTTGTCTCTCCTCTTCAACAAACTTGTTCTGGCCTTTGTTTGCCCGTGAAGAACGACGTACTGACATCGTGTGCGGTCTCTTAGCTGTTGCCTTCGGGTTGGATTGTGGTGATTGGCGGGTTCTCCTGAAAGTTTTCTGTTTGTATTGTTGGATGGCCAAGAGTGGTAAGTTCCGAGGGGGGGAGGAGGGGTACGAAGTCACGTGACCAGTATCGGAAGTGACAGTTCTATGGACGGTTTGGCTGCTCTACGAATTAATTGATTGGAGTCAAGAAGTTTACTCCTATACTACCCAGGAGTACAACGTCCAACACTACCCATGGCATATGCCCAAACGTAAATAAAACAATTATACAAGATTAATCATTTAAGCCTTAGCCAAAGCCTTCTTGACAGCAAATCTCTGCTGCTTCTTCAGCACCACAACCTTGAATCTGTCAAAGTCAGAGAGGGATCTTCTGGTCTCTCTCTGGGCGATCTTCTTAGCCCAAGAGGAAGCGTCCCATTTGGCAACGATGCCGGCAGCATCAAACTTCTTACCAACGGTGGCACTTCTGGCACCTCTTGGAAGAGCAAAGGTCAATGGGGTGAGCACAACGTGAGCAAGTGAGATAGACTGGCGTGGAACACCGGTGGATGGACCGTCAACGAGAGCCTGTGGGGTTTGTTAGTATTGTTTCTTTCACGGGGGGCTGACTGCGTGTGGGTTCTTATGGATATCGGGCCGTTGAAAGGGAGTTGTTTGAAGAACGGCGGCTTCCTGCAACCCTCTCGTTCGTATATGTGACCTCCCTGTTCTCATACTCCTTATGGCTGTGGCTCTCTGTGCTGCCCATATCCATAAACCTCACGTGCATCTTGGATAAAACTCACTCTCTTGTGGTCAATGATCTCGACAATGGTGGCGAGCTTGCCCTTGTACTGGCCCTTGTTGACCAAGACGACACGGCCGACTTCGACCAATCTCCAGTTGGAGGCCTTAACAGAGGTTTCGGTGGACATCTTTGCTGTTCTGTGTTGTTGCTGGAGAGCTCGAGATGGTTGAGTTTGGTTCAAGTTTTCAAAGGTGAAAAAGTGCTGGCGCCCGGTTCGGGGGCAGTGTGACTGCTGGTTTTTGGGTGCTTAACTATGTGACACCCGAGCATTTCTTGGTTGGAAACTTGAAGTTCTCTGCCCCGACGGCATTTGGTGTGTGGATGTACGGATCAACCCTATAGACAGTCATGTGATTGCGATGAGGCCTAACAGCCAAAAAAAAATAAAAATAAAAAAACGCCTAATTTTGTTCAGAAGCTGAAAAACTTTCCATCCTTCCAGCTCAATTAATCAGTGGAGCGGAGTTTGGGGGAGAAAAGTCTGTGCGAGTCGGACAGTGCGCTGGATGCACGGGCTTTTCACCCTTCCAATCTCCATTCAGCTATCACGTACGTGCTTTACCCCTCTTGGCTCTCGAATGATGATCCCAATTTGCGTTCGACGTCCCATGCGATACCGAAACATGCCTAGTTTCACTATGGATCCGTGGGTTCGATGTGACCAACTTTTGTGTCTGACTTGGTTTCCTGCATGACTCTTTTGCTCTGACCTGAGTACTAACATTGATAAAGTTAAACGTATGTTGGAACGATATGATTACACGCACGGACACGCCATATGGGGGGCTTATCGGGATGAAAACAGTACGCTTTGCTGATTCTTATGAAGATTAACAAACTATACACCAAGATCTACTCTGAACATAAGTCTATGGTGTGCCTGACTGTTTATGTGGCCTGTTACTAACTAGGATTTAGCTTTGAATTGACGGCGTTATGTGTGGTTTCCTGTAGTTTGATTTTGTGGTGAGTTCGTCGGGTGCCGTGTAGATTCGATCTACCTGGATTACTGACTGTCGCACCTCTTTGCCCTTCCCGACGTCCCACTGCATACGCAGACGCGCATAGTAGCGTGCCCTAATGGTGTGTCTTTCGCTACTCGTGGCCGTGAATGCCAACGGTGTCGTTCCGTGGCAAAGCCGATAGATGTATGGTGAGCCACGGGGTCGCGTCGCTGCTAGGGCGAACGATAGCGCAATCCGTTGCGACCTCACACATCCACCGGGGCATTCGGCTGCAGGGCCGGTGTTATCGCAGTTTTGCTTGGATCCTCCACAGCTGGTGCGCGGTGCGGTTTCCTTCGTGCGCGATCCTCCTCCTCCCTCCACCGGCGGATTGCCAGAATGAAAAATTACCAACAACGTCTTCAACCCCAACGGGAACGAAAAGGACATCAAATGCTCCCCCGTCTACGCGAGTCGCTGCCTCGCCAGCTGTCACGGCTGCGTGGCCTGAGCACCAGAGCGGAGGCCGCCGGTGCTGCAACCATATCCTCTGCAGAGCCATCGCTGGAGACATCACCGGGCACATCTGGACCATCACCACCCACCGCCATCACCAACGATGAGTTCTTTGAACAACTCCATACAGATGCCCTGAACTTGACACCGCAGCAAGAAAAGTCATTGGACAGAGAACTCAGAGATCTCTTACCGCAGCACCCAGAACTGAAAGAGTTTGTCGACCAATACGCCAAGGGGATCCGTCAACAGAAAGTTAGAACCACCAATAGACTAGTGGAATCCGATACTCTATTCCCCAACCTTGAACGCAGTGCCAAGGAATCAGCATACACTCCACAGGAGTTGTTCCTCCGTCGTCAGCATACGGAGAAATTCGCCAGCCGAATCGGTTCACAACTCCGAGACGTCTATGTCCCGCATGTGGAGGTTGCACAACCGCAGGGGATACATAAGCTCAGTGTCGCGAAACTGCTGGCATCAGGTGCCCACTTGGGACATCACAGATCGCTGTATCGTTCGTCGAACCAGCAGTTTGTTCATGGCGAGTATAAGGGCATTCATATCATTGATCTGGAGAAGACTTTAGTCTACTTGAAGAAGGCGTGCAAAGTTGCCGAAAGTGTCTCTGAAAGAGGTGGAATCGTGCTGTACGTCGGGGGTGCCTTGTATGAGCGTGTCTTGCAAAAAGCTGCCGAACGTAGTGGCGGGTTCTACGTTAGCGGGCGGTGGACACCAGGCACTTTGACCAATGCCACTGAAATCTCATCGAAATGGGAAAGAGTCGAAGTCAACATGAGTGACTTGCCAACGGGGAGATCGTTGAGTGCTCAAGAACAGCGCAGTATCGTTAAACCGGACCTCGTTGTCGTTTTGAATCCAGTGGAGAACCGTGTTCTCCTGGCTGAGGCTGCACAGTCGCGTGTGCCAACCATTGGAATCATTGATACAGATTCTGAATCGAGTCTGGTCACTTATCCAATCCCTGCTAATGACGATTCTTTCAGAGCAGTGACGCTGTTATGTGGTGTACTCTCCAAGAGTGCACAACAGGGCCGCCAAACGCGGTTGAGAGAACATTCAGCCACCGTTGAGAATGCGGTTGAGAATGCGGCAACCTCCATGTAAATATATGCACTACAATTCGATTTATGATGTATGGTTTGTTGATATTATAGAAGTGTTTTGGGTCATGTGTTCGGGAATTAGTTTTCTTATCACTTCTGTTTCTGATGCTCGTCGCTGTCCTCCTCATCCTCGTCGTCTTCAGATTCCGATCTGTCATCCTCTGCACCCCCATCCTTTACCAATCTATAAAGGATGCGAATGATCAAGAGCAACCAATAAATATTCAGCACCTGCAGGGCAAACAACAGCGCGAAGGTGATCCATTGCGAGATCCAGCACTTGTACTGACCCGTGGCAAAGTTCAATTGGTATGGTCCCACAGTCTTGTACTCAGTCAAGATGGACCATAGGATGCGCAAATTGACCCAGTGTCTCAAATAGACCCAAGATGCAAAGAAAAGCGCAAACCAGGGACCGATCAGTGGTGAATCCAAATAGTTCAACACTTTTGAAGCTGCAAGGAAGAAATCAGAGATATCCATGGTGATGTAGATGGCCAACCCCATCTTATGGAAATGGAAAACATATGAGGACCAGATCAAGAGCATGGTCACGATGTGATGGAGTACAAGCTCTTTGAAATCCTTTCTTGGCTTCTCCACTTGCAAGATGAGTAAGACGGACTGCTGGGCCCAAAAGGCAGCTTGACCGAGGAAGAACACTTTGAAGAGATGATCCAGATCTTTATCAGGATATGTCAGGTACATCGTGTCCGTTCTGAATAACCAGAGATCAGAATGATACATCACATAGAGTCCAAAGGGACCCGACAACCCGTAGTAGAAAATGGAATACGATTGCTCCATGAATCTATGGATCTTTGCCCTCTTCTTCAGCCCAACCCAGCTGGCACCGGGTTTCAAGATGCATTGCATGACAAACTCACGCAGGAAGGAGAAGAACACCATGTAGAACATGACAAAGCACAGGTCTTTGATGCCCTTGGAGTACATGTTTGTGTCGCCAACTTCATAAGAGACGTGGACAAACATGTGCAACGGGTTTGACTCGGTATAGTTTCCCGAGAGCAGATAGACCCCGCTGATGGTGACAACGATGAACAGGGGCGTGATCCACGTGTTGCGGTAGTTCAGTTCACGATACGCCAGCCAGATCTTGGACCAGATCTCATAGTCGGTGGATGATTTCGACGAAAGGGCAGTGACGCGGGAGATGGATTCGCGTCTTGATTGGGCACTGGGGGACTGTGCAGCGAACCCGGGGACGGTGTCACCGAGGGTCAGTCGATCCACAGATGATGTTCTCTTCCGTGTCATTTACCCGGCGCGTGGTGTTTTTGGTTTGTTGTGGAAGGCAGACGGATTGGAGAGACGAATTAGTTCCAGGGCCCCCCCCCGGCCCGGCCCAAATTCGGTATGCGCTGGGTGCGCGTACCGGAGGGGAAATAGGGGAGCGTGATTATGTAATGATTATGCAATGATTATATAATGATTATATAATGCTATTGATTATGTGCCCCGTCTGCCCCGCCGCCGCCAGAGACCGGCACCCGCACACACACACACACACACACACACAGCCCTCAGTGCCCGTCCACCTCCCTACAGATCAGCAACCACCGGCCCTCAAATGTCGCTTGCCAAGCTCATCGACAAGGCCACGGACGCAGAGCTGGTACAGGACAACTGGCAGTACAACCTCGATGTTTGTGACAAGATCCTGGAGGACCCTGAGGAGCACACGCAACAGGCCATTGATCTGCTCAAGGAGAAACTCAACTTGAAAGATGGGAATGTTCTCCTGCGTGCTCTGTCACTGGTGGTGGCCATCGGCGAGAACTGTGGATCCAGGGCGCAGCAGTTGATTGCGACGAGATCCTTCACTGGGGTGTTGTTGGGCAAAGTGAGGGATCCACAGACCCACCAGGGGATAAAGACCAAGATTGCATCGGTTTTGCAACAGTTGAACGACTCGTTCCAGAGGGATCCATCGCTGAAACCCATTGGCGATGCGTATCAGGATGTGAGACTCAGCTTCCCACAGTATCTGGCGCCATCAAAGCCGGCAAAGAGGGAGCTGAGCGATGAGGATGCCGACTTGAGAACTGCAATTGAGCTCTCGTTAAGAGACCAGCCCCAACCGGCTCCAGCACAGCAGTCCGCGCACCAGCAGATTGAGGCCCAGCAGACCGCAATCCAACCAGTTGAAGAAGAGGAACACCAACGCTCATTCTCCCGGGTGAGAGCCCTGTATGATTCCTTCTCCGCGGATAGTGCCGATCTCAAGTTCCACAAGGGAGACATCATCACAGTTATAGAGCGGGTTTATAAAGACTGGGGTAAAGGTTCGCTCCGGGGAGTTGTTGGGCTATTCCCCTTTAACTACGTGACACCGTTGTATGACCCCACACCGGGGGAGTTGGCGCAAGAACGCAAGCAAGAGGCATTGATCGTGCAACGGTCCAAGGATGTGGAGAAGTTGTTGATGCTGCTGACGAGATCCACCGAGGAGGAATCGTTGGCATTGACCCAGAGTGATGAGTTTAAGGAGTTGTATCAAAACGTTGTGTTGATCAAGCCCGAGCTGGCAACGTTGATTGACAAGTATAGACAACGGAAGGATGACTTGATGGATATGTATGGTAAGCTGAAGACAGCCACGGCGAGCTACGAGGAGATGACGGATCCCATGAAGTTTCAAGGAGCGAACCCGCAGTATCAAGCACGGCAACCTGCTGTGCCACAGGGCCAATACCCGCAGTATCCACAGGCGCCACAGGCGTCACAGGCTCCAAGCCACCCGCCACAGCATCCAAAGCAGCCAAAGCCAGAGTACGCACCGCAGTACCAGACCTACGCCACTCCGTACCCGCAATGATTCCACATAAATGACATCTTCTTCTGCAGTAGCCTTAGTTGGGGAGTTTTCGCGGCTCCCCCAATCGAAAACATCAGCACCGTCGGTCTAATCGCGCGCTGTCAGGAGAGGATCAAAGACGACAAGAAAATGCAGCTCGACAGCGTCATTGAGGAGCTGATCTTCGACTCCCCGGTGGACGAAGTCTCGCGGGTGGTGGATGATCTTCACCAGATCTCCAAATCGTCCAGGTCGGCAATCCCTGAGGTTATGAGGAGGTACAACATCAAGAACAACGTTGCTGTGGAGGGTTCCAAGGGGTTTGTCGTTTTGAGTGAATGGAATCAAGATGGCGATGGCTGGTTTGTGGACTACTCGCAAGGCGTCAGGTTGAAAGTGGATCATGTGGACCTGTCCGTCGTATCGGAAGGGTCATTTGAGACGGATGAGCTGTGTGTTTCTCTGTCAAGGGAGCTGGAAGAGTATGCGCAGGAGAAGTTCAACGACCCGCATGTCCTTGTTACGCCGGATCGTATTGTCATCGTTGGTTCCAAGGCCAATCCGGCCAATTTCTGGAATGCGAGGTGGGTTTCCACTTATGATTTCGATGGTGAGGCTGTTAAAGGCGACATCTCGGTGGACGTGCACTACTACGAGGATGGCAACGTTAGATTACGCTCGGTGTACCACATCCATGAGGCTTGTGATGACCCTGTCAAGGAGATTGCCAAGCTGGAGGACCATGTGGAGGTGCAGCTCCAGCGGAGTATCCTGGAGTTGAACGAACAGCAGTTCAAGCAGCTCAGAAGACCGCTCCCTGTGACAAGGGCCAAAGTGCAGTGGGGCAGTGCCATTGGTAACTACAGACTCGGCAAGGATGTGGCGCAGTAAAAACGTGCCGTCGTGTATCGTTATACGAACTTGATCAGTAGCCATAGGATAAAGAACACCAGCAGTGCCATGCCAACGTATCTCCACACGCCCTGGCCGCTGGCCACGGCCCTTCTCAGCCCGGTGGATGAGTCCTTGACGTTGCCGTATATCCTTGAGATCTGCTCGTTGAGCTGTGTCAGCGTGGAGTCGTCCTGTGCCATGTTGTTGATGTCTTGGTTGATGTTGCGGAAGGTGGACAGTCGCGAGCTGAGCTCGTCAAACTTCTGGTTGTTTGTGTTTTCTGCCTGTGCGTAGGACATCTGTGTTGCAGTGCTGTTGCAGTGCTGTCGCAGTGTCGTCGCAGTGTCGTCGCAGTGTCGTCGCAGTGTCGTCGCAGTGTCGTCGCAGTGCTGTACAAAGCCGCCCTCCCCAGACGACCGCGAACTCGATCTGTAACTTCGCCGCCTCCGCCTGTTTGTGGCCTGTGAAATCCAGGTGGGCGCCCGTGAACCGCACGTTTTCCAGCAACGCCTGGCGTGGTCAGAGTGCTTGGGTCAACGGTCGAGTGCTTCTGTTCCACGCTTGAAGACTGGCTTTTTCTACAGTGTATAATGTATTGCTAATCAGTCAGAAGTTCGTGAATGGTGGGACATAACCTCCCAGGTCAACACATCGAGGCAGCAGTTGTCCGTCGGTGTCCCGTGAACAAGCCGGATGCTTGACACACTCGCCAAGTAGAAACAGACACTACAGCAATTCGCAATTCCCAGACGACAACATCCCTTCAGGAGAGCAGGAAAGCACCAGTTCCATCATCAACGGCCCTCTTCACCTTCGATGCCAAAACATCCAAGGACGAGTAGTCAGGTAACTTTAGATAATTCGCACACGTCATCACACTCGGCAAAGATCCATCAACAGAGGATCCATTCTCCGCACGTTTCAACACAACAGTGAATTCAGGCTTCAAGTTCTTGAACCCTCCAATGGGTAACCTTGGCGCCCCAGTGAGGAATTTGAGGAATGATCTCCTCTCCTCTTGCGAGAACGACATCATCAACTTCAACAAGTTCTGCACCGTGCGCGACTCAATGTTATACCCATGGTCCGCATGCATACACGAACTCAACGTTTCATACGACCAATCTTCATCGCTCTGACCCATCAACTGCACCAACTCATGCGGTGAAAAGATGAGCATGGAATAATATGGCAACACTTCGGAAAACCCAATGACAAAACTCTCAACCTGTTCTTTGATCCCTGTTTGTAAAGTGTATGACACCACGAGGTCGACGTATTCGTCCAACGTCTCACCAGTGACAAGCACTTCATTCCCATGCGGCACAAGCTCAATGTCATACCCTGGAAGTGTATAGTTGATCGACATCTCATGTACACTCTCCCTATTCTTCTTCAAATTAACAAGCGACTGATACAGCTGCGAGTCCACATGTTTCAACTTCTCCATCCCCAAATTTACAGACACACCTTGTTCCATCTCATTGGCACAAATCTCAAAGAAAACAGGATTGAATGCAAAATCAAGGATTCTATTGTCCAACAATGCACGTGCGATGAACTTACCCAAGTATTTGAAATGTGTGGTTCTCTTCTCCAACTCTGCACTCTTGTCCAACGCCACCGGGGCTGGGAATAAGCCTTGCAAAGTATGCACATACCCAGAGCCATCATCATCATTATCATCATCACCACCATCGCCATCATCATCGCGCCAAAGGCCCAAGCTCTTCTCCACAAAGCAGTGACAAACATCAGAGAAGAACTCCAGCGTTGGTCCTAATCCGGTGCCCACTTCGTCTGTAAATTCAATCTCAAGGATACTTGGATGAGATCCCAGTTTATCCAACACTTTGAAGGCAGATTTCAACAAATGCTTTCTAGAAACCCGCACTTTATGCCGAATCGCACGGCCTAATGAAACTTGTGCGTTGTTGTTGTTGTTGTTGTTGTTATTCAATAACGCTTGCTCCTCATCTTCCACTTTGGAACTCCATAGTTGGATCAATCTTGAATAGCCAAACGATGTGGATTGTAAAAAGAACATCCGTGTCTCCAAGGGGAACAGGAATGGATAAGTCCGTGTGATATGAATGGACCAATTAGGTAAGATCCCAGATGCAACAATCAATGGTTCTTCAAGTTGCCGCTTGAGCTTCGCCGTTAGTTTGAAGTTCAAAAAATGTGATTCGTCAACAACGTGGAAATCATAAAACACTTTCAACAGGTTCAAGATCCCAATAGTCGTTGTCTGGTTTAATTGGTCAAATTCCTCCTCATTTGTGTTTGGATATTTATCATCCATATCCGTGTACGCCAATTCACCAGCCACTTTACGGAATTGCACGGTATGAATTTCGTTCCAAAACCTCGACGTATCGAAATTTGGATTCTTGGACTGCGCATGCTTATACAGCGCTCCATAGATCGTCGTTTCCAGCGGGATCACGTCACCATCCAGGATGAATTCCAAATGCCAATCACTGGAGGAAGAGGATGATCTAGAAATGGCGCCAAAGAACGATGGAGTCATGATCCGACGCTTCAAGAACATGTTGATGTTATTGAATGAGGCAATCGCATGTACCAAAATGACAAAACTTGACATGGATTCCTCAAACAATTGATCGTCATCATCAGAAGACGATTGGTATAGAAGTTTGATCTTAAGCTGTTTCCCCAATGATGCAGCCCTATTCTCTCCAGTCTTGAGTCCACAACCAATGATTCCAAATGATTCAGATCTCGTTAAGGATTCCTGAAGTTTCTTCAATAGCGTCTCGAATGCATCATCATCTTGGAAAATTTCCAAAAAAGTCACCCGGGCAAGTGCAGTCTCTGATCCAAATCGTTGTTCGTTGAACAATGATGACAACACTTCAATGATACCAGAGCTGATGAGTTCAAAACTTGAAATCACATAAGAATCCTGAACCAAGGCATCTTTCAGATTCCTCCAAATGGTTCTCCAGTCATCTTCAGTGAATGTAGAACAGGTCATAAAGTCCCTTAGATCCCCACTTAACTCATCCAAGAGTCTCAAATGTCCCAACTTGGATCCACCAGATGCCTTGATGGCCAAATACTGTTGTTCCATGGAACTGGCCAACTTGGTCACTTGTCTGAGAATTTGTTCCATTTGGAAAACTTTGAACAATGGTGTGTAATTCGCAATGACCTGTGGTTCATCGTCGGAGAAGTCCTCACTCATGAAATCATCCTCCTCTTCATCATCATGCTCCTCCTCATCGTGTACCCGTAAGTCATCTACCACATCTTGTTCCTCCTCATCATCGTCATTCTTCTCATCATCAGAGTCTGGACTAAAGACATCCTCAGCCATTGATCTCTTGGCTTCAATTTTGCTCCTCTCATCCTGTCTCAAAATCTCCAAGAGGCCCAAAGTATCGGTCAACAATCCTTCTCTTTCAAATTCAATGAAAAAAGTCGTTGGGTCTTTGGTGATCAAGAGGTTCGACAATGCAAGTGTACCCAACAGAACGATATATGGATTGATACTCTGTTTCTCCAATCTGATCATCCCTTTGTTCTGAATCACACTAGATGCCAACAGATTCACAATGGAGAACCTCTCTTTCAACTTGGTGAGATCTTCGAAAGAGGCAATGATCCGTATAAGACATGTGAGTACTCCCCGACGAATGTCAAATACCACAGTGGCTGAATATATGTTGATCAACAGCGAGAAAATATCATTGGCAAAATGCGTATACTCTTCTTGCACACTGGAGTAATCCTTTGGATTCTTGTCTGGCACTGTGAGCACAGGATGAGGGTCGCAAGGAAGGATATATGCAATGAGTTGAAGGATGGCCAAGGTCAAGTCCTTCGGTATGGCCATCAAGGTTTCGATAGAGATGGCGTCAGAGCCTGTGTTCTTCTGATACTTGCTCAAGATGGAACGAAGTGTGTCCGCGATTTTGCCCGTCTTGATGATCTTGACTGATAGGCTGGCATTTTGAGCACAGATTGTCAGTGTGTTGATGAGTTTGAGATTCGTGGATACATTGGTATCGGATGAGGCAACCACTTGGAGGATCTTGTTGAGAAGCTCAGGAGTGACGAGTTTTTCCAAGTGTGATGAGTTTCTCAAGTTCTTCACAATAAGTGATATTGCCGACCATGCACTCTCCAACTCTTGAGAATCTGTGAGCTCAATCACTATGCGTTGCAGGTTGGGAAAGATCTCCTCCACCATTTGAATATCCGATGGTCTGACATGTCTGACAGAATTGGCAATGATCTTAACAGCCTTCCTTTGGGCATGGACGGTGAAGAAATCGAGGAACATCAACACTGAAGACAATGCACCTTTCGACACTAGGAAATATCCTTGGAACCTTGAGATAAATTCTAGCGTCTGCAATGCCTGCTCTGCCAAATCGATGAAGCTAATCTCCACTAGCTTTTCCTGGAGGGCCTCAATGACGCCGCAGTCAATGGCTGCCCGGCAATATGTCGGTTCAATCTCCAAAAGATTGTACAGACAGCGACAGGCCACAATCTGTAGCTCCATGTGCTCTTGCCACATTGGCTCGTTCAGCACGGCAATGAGAGTCTTTGAGAGCTGATAATGCGGCACGCCACGTTCGGCATCAAGACCGTTCATCATCAAGAGTCTTTCGCTGAGCTCGTTGATGGTGTCGAGGACCAGGTATGGGTCATCTCTGTTATTGATGGCTTCGATGTAGGAATCCAGGCGAGACCCTCTGGCATGGCCACCGAACATCAATGACTCGGGCAGCATCCGGGCCATATTCTCAATAACTGAGCTGGCTGGTACACCGTTTCTGTGTGCGTTTGCCAACTGTCTGAAGGCCCCCAGCAGGGGGTTGTCCACTTCTTCGTCCTCTTCGCCATCATCGCCATCATCATCATCATCATCATCATCGTTGTCTTCATTCTGTTGTTGATCCTCCTCTTCCTCGTCGTCCTGGTGAATATCCTCCTCCTCATCCTCCTCTTCAATGATATGGCCATCGTCATCCCCCTCATCGACCAACCCATCAGAGGAGTCCTCCTCCTTATCCCCCCGCTCACGCCTCTGCTCGCTGAGACGCCTGTATCGTACGCTCATCCGGTGGAGGGCGGCAGCCTCATCCTCAGACCCATCAGACATCACCGTGTCCTCGTCCTTTGCGCTCATTTTGTATACACTTTTTCTCCTTTCCGCTGGTTTCTGTGGATGTAAACGTCAGCTGCACTGTGTAAGATCGGTTCAACTCCGCTCTGTCCTCGGCGCTTGAGCTTGTGGCGGTGGGTCCATGCGGTTGTTCTGGTGGCGCCCGCCTAAACGATTTGTAAAACGCGGTCGCGCAGGTGGATGGTTGCGTGCCCCGGTAACAGAGGCTTCGATCTGTAAAACGAGTTCGCGGGTGCAAAAAAAAATAACCGTTATGAGCTCTGCACCTCATCTCGCATCACAAAAATTTTCAAAGTGGCTCCCTTCTCCTAGTTGGACTTGGGCCTTATAATCACAACAAGATGCCGAGATCCAGACGTTCCAAGCTCGTGACGCTAGCACAGACCGACAAGAAGGGTAGAGAGAACAAGGAGCGCATCTTTGATGAGGTCAGAGAGGCCCTTGATACACACAGATACGTATGGATGTTCTATCTCGATGATGTGAGAACTCCAGTGCTTCAGGATATCAGAGGTGACTGGACAGGGTCCAAGTTGATCTTGGGTAAGCGCCGTGTCCTGGAGAAGGCTCTCGGCGACACCGTGGAGCAGGAGTACAAGGAGAACCTCCATAAGTTTTCTAAATTGGCCGGTGGTGTCACCGGGCTGCTATTCACAAACGAGGAGGTTTCCACCGTGCAGGATTACTTCACCGCATACACCAAGGCAGACTTCTCCAGAGCCAAGCAGAGATCTCCAATCGACTTCACTATCCCGGAGGGTATCATCTACTCCACAGGTGGCCGTCTCCCAGAGGAGGAGGATGTGCCAATGTCCCATTCGCTCGAGCTGACGATGAGAAACAAATTCAAGATCCCAACAAAGATCAAATCTGGTAAGATTACCATTGCAGAGCCATACCATGTATGTGACAAAGGTGAGGTTTTGGACGTGAGAAAGGCATTGATCTTGAAACAGTTTGGTATTGCGGCATCGGAGTTCAAGGTGAAGGTGAAAGGTTACTACGATGTGGAGACAGGTGACATTGAGGAGTTAAACCTCCACTTTGACCAATGAAATTTGTACATTAGATAAAAGTTTGGCTTGGTTGTTGTAGTGATGCGGGTCATTAGGTTGTCATTATAGCGTGGATGAAGGGTAGATCAACTTGTGAGATCGGGAGCCCATGGCTTCAACCATTGTATGTACTCCGGTCTATCCTCATCCTCTGCCACGGTTATGGGTATGTTGAGCTTTTGCAGTCTGCTTAATGCCAGGTTGAGCTGTTGGCTGCCAACATGAGACGACAGAAGCCCCCATACTACTATTGAGCTCGGTGTAGGATCGTCAGGCAAGCTCAGCTGATACTTGGACAGAAGTGCAAGCAGTTGTGGGATCGTGGATACGTGAACGACGCGGATCTGACGCGTAGCACGGGCGTAGTGCACCGTGGATCTGAGCATCGACTCTGGGACGTGGAGTTCCTTGGAGATGTCCAGAACCATCAGCAGCGGCTTACTGGACACCGAGCAGCGGGAGACAAGCTGGTCCACGGCCTGTGGGAATGTCATCCCGAGAGAACCGCTGATCATCCCACTGGCAACGGCGACCGAGCAGAACGAGGGCACGGAAGTGGCTGTAGCAGCCGCTGGTTGTATGGGAACGTACGTCCGGGTAACGCTGCTCATGGCTGGCCCGAAAACGGGGGGCGGCAGCTTGGAATGGAAGAAAAAAAAGGGTCTCGAACTTCCGGCCCAGGAAACCAGTCGTCTGTCGAACTGAAGCTCCTCTTTCCAACTGAGCAGAGACAAAATCACACAGCTGGACACAACAGCCAAACCTCCCACCCTGCGCACCCTGCGCACTCCCCGTCTTTCATTTCCACACGCTTTTCCGTTCTTTCAACAAAATCTAAAGACGTAACACTTCCTATTGGGATCAACAACGCAGTTTTCAGGCCCCATTACGCGACACAGAGCACTGGCACACTTGAGATCGACCTCGTTCGAGAGCCATTGACCAGACGAGCATATTGGTATAGCCTTTTTCAAGCAAGACTCCAGCGTACAATGGACCCCGACAGCTCTCCCCAGTCCGTGGACGCGGGCCCTCCAGTCGATGCACAACGATTACCCAAAACACCGACTGTTGCAGCCGTTGAAGACGCTGCTAGCCCCACTTCTCTCCCACGACTCCCTGCCACGTTGAACGTACGGGCTCTTAGTGGAATTTCGAATGAGGATCTGGAGAGAAGCCTCGAGGAGACTACGCTGGACCCGGGGAAACCGGTTGATGCGCGTGTGGGCGCACTGGTGAACTCGCTGGACGAGCCTATTGACTTTCGCCGTGTTTCAACCATCTCTTCAGACTCTAGCAGCCCACTGCGGAGCTATAGCTCAACGCAGTCCCACGTTCCTCTCGATGAGAATGCTACTGTGGGTGGTGATACTTTGGGGAACACAATCGATCAACGTGACGTGAGTGAGGGAAACGAGGTTCAAGAGCTTCCAATGCAAAATGAAGAGGCTCCCCCTGATCCTGTAATGGATCTCCCGGGGCGTCTTCCAGAGCCTGACGAGGAACATGAGGAGGTCACTTTGACTTTAGCTCCTACGATAATAACGGGGGGAACAGGGCTCGGAGAGCCTTTTGAAGGGACTCTTGATAGCCCGATGCAGTTACAAAGAACTTCAAGCTCTGCAGAGAATATTGAGGAAACAGATGCCGCTCAACAGCGGTTGGAAGAGGCTGATACGACGCAAGACACGGTGGAATATACTGAGAATGCCGATGATCTCAAACACAAAACTGTGATTTCCCCACAGAGTATGATCCAATCATCACCCGGAGACGTTTCAGAGCAGAGCGTGGACGTGGAAGCCTCAGAAGTGCTGAATAACCCACCAGTCTCGTCGGCACAAACCAACAACTCCAACTTTGAACATAGAATTATTGACGACTTCATGGGCAGTTCTGGATCAAGTGCGAAAGAGGTGGAGTATGAGAGACCTATTGCCACCTCGTCGAATGTCAACATCTCAAGCCTCGATTCAAGCATTAATGACTTGACTGAGAATAACGTGGGTGATGTCACGATACATGAGGATGAGATGGAAGACACCTTTGCAGCACCTAACACCTCCGGATCCTCTGGTGGTTTAGACCATGGACAGAATTCATCTGCCTCTTCATTTGCGCCGAAGGTTCAGACGCCCAAGGCTTGCGAACGGTACTCGAATCCATCAAGCACATCGTCATTATCACAGTCAACACTCCCAAAGAGTAATGGCTCTGGTATAAGGTCTATAAGTTCACCTTTCAGTTCCAAATCGAAAAGAACGAGTGGGAACAAGGTGAAGGATGTGTTTTCTAATATCATGAGCAGCATGAGAAGTGCAAGTTCAAGCGAGCCAAAGGTTGTCTCACCTTCTTTAAAGATCTCCACTCCATACGATGCAAAACATGTACATCATGTTGGGGTGGATAAAGACGGGCAATATACGGGGCTTCCAGAGGAATGGCAAAGACTGTTGGCATCGAGTGGTATCACCAAGCAGGACCAACAGAAGAACCCACAAGCAGTCATGGACATTGTTGCCTTTTACCAGGACCAGACGAATCATGCAGATGAGAAAGTTTTCAGAAAGTTCAACCAGGCTAATTCTAAGCTCTCGTCGACCGCATCATTCAGGACCCCAAAAGTGCAACAGGGCCAGTTTACTCCACAGGACCAGCAAACAGGACAGTTTAGCACGCCGAGATACCAACAATATACACCAACGGCAGTACTTGAAACGGAGAAAGAGAGACAGTTTATACCTTCGAGACCTGCACCAAAGCCTCCGGGCTCTGCGGGACCTGCATCAAAGGTTGTTTCACCATTATCAAGAGCGCAATCGCAGATGTCTGGTCAGTCCTCAACTACACCAACGTTGCGCAATCATAGCTATGGAACGTTCTCTCCACAGAGGTCAGCGCCACCGCCTCCAAGAGCGCCACCACAACCTCCTCAGCATGGCGAGTACCCATTGAACGATCGCCGTGAAAGTCCTGTTGTTGGACTGTCATCCCCCATGCAACAGCGCACGGTGGCAAAGTCAGAGAAGGAGAATGACGTTCATGAGGAGGAAGTACCGCTCCCCGTGGCGAAGAATAGTCAGCACCCCGTACGTGATCCACAACAGGCTGCTATTGCCGCACAGAAGAAGAAAGAGGAGAAGAAACGTCGTAACGCGCAGGTGTATGCCAAACTTGCCGCTATCTGCACCGAGGGTGACCCTTCGAAGATCTATAGAAACTTGGTAAAGATCGGTCAAGGTGCCTCCGGTGGTGTTTATACCGCTTATGAGGTTGGCACTAACGAGTGTGTGGCGATCAAACAGATGAACCTGGAGCAACAGCCAAAGAAGGAGCTCATTATCAATGAGATCTTGGTGATGAAGGGTTCCAAGCATCAAAACATTGTGAACTTTATCAACTCCTATTTACTCAGGGGTGATCTCTGGGTGGTGATGGAGTACATGGAGGGTGGTTCATTGACCGATGTCGTCACGCATAGCATCATGACAGAGGGACAAATTGGTGCCGTTTGTCGTGAGACTTTGAGCGGGTTGGAATTCTTGCACTCCAAGGGTGTTATCCATAGAGACATCAAGTCTGACAACATTCTACTCTCGCTCACTGGTGATATCAAGCTCACCGATTTCGGGTTCTGTGCACAGATTAATGAGGTGAACCTCAAGCGTACTACAATGGTGGGCACGCCATATTGGATGGCACCTGAGGTGGTGAGTCGAAAGCAGTACGGTCCGAAAGTGGACATTTGGTCCCTTGGTATCATGATCATTGAGATGATTGAAGGTGAACCTCCGTATCTGAATGAGGCCCCGTTGAGGGCGCTTTACCTCATCGCCACGAACGGTACCCCTGAGCTGAAGGAGCCGGAGATGCTTACCGATACGTTGAAGCGTTTCCTGGCCTGGACGCTCCAAGTGGATCCGGACCAAAGAGCCGATGCACCAGAGCTTTTGGCTGATGGGTTCATCCTCGGTGCCGATGACGTTTCGTCGTTGGCGCCACTGGTGAAGCTTGCTAGAATGAAGAAACTTGCTGAGAAAGATGATGATGAATGAACAATGCCCTATGTCTGTATTTTGAAGTAAGTATTGTCGTGACCCCTTTTATTGTTCATTTCGCGTAGTAGAACTCCAAAGTTTTGATCTCTCAGTCCATCGCCAAACAAACCACCCAATGGCCGCCACCACCGCCACAGACCTCCCACTTCCACCAAAAGACCTCATAACGGAGATTCCACAGTTTCAATTCTTCCAGGACTCTCTGCGTCGTTCAGGAATCTCCTCATTCGAAGCCGTTGTGCTTTCATTGGAGGGCAAACTCATCAATGGATGGCTTCAACAACACGAGAATGTACACCCCATCACATTGGAAAGGGCAAGGACCCTAGCGAAGGCTGTCGTAGGGCTTCTGCACACAGCAGAGGAGTTGGGGTCAGTTCCAGAGCTCGTCAGGGTGCGCTACCCGCAGTCAGAGCTTCTTGTCGTCCCTGCTGATGGGCTCGTCATTGCTGCGATTACAACAGACAAGTGATCTACAAGACTACAGATCGTGGGAATCACCAATCATACTGATCAAACCTCAAGACCAGCGTACAGTCGCTCTCTAACCTCGAATTTCCCGTCAATTCAAAGCAAATCGCTTCAAAGTTCTCCAAGATCCATGGTGTGGCTGGGTTGGGGTTTCCCTCCGTGTTGGCATTGGCCACCAAGTCCAAGAAATCAACTGTGATCTGGGGTCTCACTCTGAATGTCGTCGCCATAAAGACGATCAATCGAATGATCTCGAATCGATCATTGCAAAGGACGCGATACGGTTTCCGCAGCAGCGTGGCGAGCTCATAGCGATACCATTCAAGCTGTCTGATCGGTGATTGTCTTGTGGGCTTGAACCCCACGCACCAGAGATGCCACAACTGGGCACAGCTGACCAGGGGTTCCTGCCTGTGATATTTGAAAGTATCATACGGTTCAATCACACCTGCAAGATCCTTCATATCGATTTGTAAGCTGCGTGGGTTAATGGCTCTTATATCTGGGAAACATATGCCCATCTTCATGGCCATTGGAAGCTCTGCAGATCTTTGTAAAGCTTTCATGACCCGCCCAAACCTTTGACCGAATCCAGCCACTGTCAAGTTTGGATGTTCTCTCCTCATAATTTCGATGGCCCTTTGCATATCCCATGAAATCAGCTTGGTCATTCCCTGGCTCTCTACTTTCCATTCTTTCCATATGGCACTATCCCAAACACATGCACTTTGATCACTGTTCAATACGGCACGATGATATCCTGTCAAGGTCTGCAAATCCATGAACTTCAACTGGTCTATATCTGGGTCATACACCACATCAAATGGGCCATGGTCCTCACTAGGAGTATAATAGTTGAAGAATGGCTTTTGGACCATGTCACCACAGATGCTTGACGTTTCAAAGACACACATATCACACTTACATTTGATAGGATGTGGGATATCATAATGAACAGACCGGGAGCGAGGTCTTTGTTGCGGGAACTTGTGCACTGGCGGTGGAATCAACCCAGTTCTTGTTGCGAATGACCATGCGTCTTCCAAAGGTAAGTCAAATACGCGTTTGGAGCTCAAAAGAATCTGTTTGGCGACCCAATGTGTTATCCCGGATGATGGTGGCAATTGCGGACGTAAAACAAGCGTGAACTTGATCACTGGCATAGCGAAGAATGGTGAGAGATGAAACCCTGCTCTTCTCATTCCGCTATCCATTTTTGACAAAAAATTGGAAGGGTTTCAGCTGACACAAAGCCGAATACTACGGCAACGAGAGTTATAAAAGGGTCTTGCACGATAAATTTATAAGATATTCAAAGGATTTGGGTCCTCATGAAGATGAAGAACTCTGTTAATGAAATTACAGGCTTTCGTTCATCGAACATATGCTCCGACAACCTCTCTATCCGTGGACATAACCAGATCAATTCCTTCTGGCCATTGAATTCCAAGAACAAGTCCAAATAATCAATCAAATGTTGGATCTTCACCTTGTGCTTACACACTGCATATGCCATGAACATGATGATCTTTGCCCTATGTGGACATTGAAACTGGAATTCATAATTGGCTTTGAACTCGTGGTTTCTCTCATACATCTGGTACCGCATAACCTCCACCTGCATAAGTGAGGTCTCTTTGCATACCCATTCGCTCCAAAGATCTCGGACGCACCCAGGCATTGGCAGCTCGTGGTATCGACAGATGTCGTTCAAACTGGCGTACAATTGCACAGTACGATCGGCGACGCCTCTCAAGTGTGGGAAGTATATTTTTTGACCTTTATAGAGTTCATGTGGAGTGATTTTGATAAGCTTCAATGTCCGCTCAAACTCATCAGGGTAGTAATACGTCATGTTCAATGGTGGCTGTCTGTTTCTTAACTGGTTGAATGAACCGGTTAAGGGAAGCAGCATCTTGTTGGAGAACAATCTGATGAGTGACTCCGCAAACGGAGAAGTGATCCAACTCTGGAATTGAAGCAAGGGGTGGTTCAACTTGGTATCTGCAGCGGTATTGGCGAACAACCGGAGCATATACATATCAAAGTCGCTCCATGTGTCATCCTTGCCCTCGGATCCAGCGTTGAAGTCATACCAGATATGGTTTGGAAACTCGAATCTCCGCAGACTCTCTGTCAGTCTGGCCATGCTGATGATCCCCACAGAGATCCTTCCGCCGATATGCGCATCACGCATCTGTATCATCTTTGTGAAGTGGTTCACACATCCACATTGCGAAGTGGTTTCTGTGTGCATGAGCAGCGCGTCACAGGGGTCCACTAGCCCGATCTTGGCAAGTCCATTCTCCCAAGGTGTCTCAATGCTATCATGCTTGTGCAACTCTCGGAGGATCTTCCTGTGGATCCAGTGGGGATCGTACTTGGAGACCAGCGGTGTGTGTAACACCATGAAGTGCAGCCATCGCAGATAGTGTGCGTTTCCGGGCTCCAGTGCTTGGCTTTGACTATGATCCATGTGTCTTCTGAGAGTCTTATAGGCAAAACTGAAACCTGATGGAGACTCCATGGGAGATTTCACACATTTTGACACAAAAAGTAGATGCGGTTAATAGTACATCCAGACACCTGTCATGTAAACAGTTGAAATCAAAACAAACCATACGAGACTTTCGCTCTTTAAGTCCACCAGAAATCGCGCTAAAATGGTGGAAATCAGCGTGAACTTGAAGCCTTCGAACAAACCACTTGTCCAGGGATGTCCTGGTGTACCCAAGACCTATGTATGCGGTTTCTCCCTTTGCAATATCCCACGACCACTAACACGGCGCAGCCTACTATAATTGGCACATTGGAGATCCGTACAAACTCTGACATTCCACAGCCAATTTCCACAGTGCAGTTGAACTTTGTCACCATTGACACTCTCAAGTCCAAACCGCGTGATGTGCGTGGATCACTACGGCGTGTCAATTACGAACTGACAGAGACGGTGAACGACCGGATCATTTCGATGGATATGCCCTTCCTCATCGGTATACGAACGGACGTCGCACCCACGAGCGATGGAGCCAGAGGAAGCACGACACATTGGCTCGAGGTGGTGGTCAATGTCGGGAAACAGGTGCGACAGTTTGAATTCCCCGTGGTGATCACCACCTATGATACCTTGCCCCTGTATAGGCAGTTCAATGAGCCCATTGCCAAAGTTGTGGATAGCAAGGATAACAAGGTGATGATTGAGTATTCTGTGCCCACGAGTGCCGTTGGTCCAGGTGAGCAATTGGTGATGAATTGTAAAGTGGGTGTGAATCCGAGCCATGGGAACGGGGACAAGATCAAGTTGAAGAGGGTTAGCATGGACCTGGTGGAGATCTTTGACTGCCGATCTGATAAGAGTTTTATCAAAGAAGGTGTGGTGTCGAGTGTGGTGAAGGAGTATGGTCAGGCTTTAGGTCTATGGGGATTGACAGAGTCGTTGAATCTAAAGACGGTGGATACACAGGATAAATACAAGCTGTTCATGAAGCACCAGGATGTGAAGCTGTTGCAGAGTGCGACTGAGATACAGAGGAAGAATGATCTTAAGCCGTTGGTTATTGAACACCTTGACAGCCCGATTCCCTTCTCACATCATCAGCCAATGACAAAGAGATCTGTTCTGTTCAGCACCTACTACGAACTACGGGCGCATTTCAAGATGAGCGGTGCCAAGGATGTGGATATCGTTGTGCCAATCACCGTGGCGCCATTCGATAGAAGCAAGAGCATCTATTTGTTACGATGGATATTGAAAGAGAGCGAGTTTGCAGACTCGTTTATACAGAAGATGGATGGTAAAGTGACATATGACCGGAGATTTGACACGCTGGTCTACCCACAGAGGAAACCATCAAAGATGACATCCAAGGAGGACAAGCAGAAGTTCATCTGATGGGTAGTAAGTTGGTACTTTGTATGCTATAACTGGGTATAACTGGGTCCGTGATGCTAATTACCCACTTTGTGATAAAGTAAGCACAGTTAATTTGACTGTTAGACCACTTGACTGCAATCCAAGCGGTTCGATGCCTCCAGCCTACGCTCCCCACACGTCACGCACACACGATCCGCGGCTCGACGTGGAGGTGGCTCTTTACACGACTCCAGCGGAGCGTGAGACCTCCGAATCGCTTGGTGAACTCTTCTCCATTCTGACGGTGCTGGACATCGTGGAGAAGGCGTATGTCAAGGACACATTGGACTCCTCACAGGATGAGTATACGCCCACGGTGCTGCGGCTATTGGCGCAGTACAACACGCTCTTGAAGAATGCGGACGTTGCGCGAGAGTTTGGCAGCTTGGCCCAGTTCAAGGAGAAGTACTATTTGAACTGCCCATTGGCTGGCGCACGCATTGAGATTGGGGTGCCAGCCACAGTGGAGCACTCTGTTGGTGTGGCAAAGAGCAGCAGTGCTGGGTCTGGTACTAATCCAAGGTCCGTGGCGGAGGCTACGGGTAATTTCATCACATTGATGGATGCCTTGAAATTACACTACAAGGCCAAAGACCAACTGCATCCGCTGTTGAGTGATCTGATGAGCTCTGTCAACAAAGTAAGTCCTGTGGAGTTCGAAGGAAGGTCCAAGTTGATCGAATGGTTGATTAGGATCAACAAGATGAACGTGTACGATGAGTTGAATGAGGATGATTCCCGACAACTGTTATTCGATCTGGACAATGCCTACAAGGGGTTCTACACCATGCTGGAATGATGGATGAAAGTTTGGCTCTAGATGATGGAGTCAATCTCCCTAGCGTAGTTCAAAGTGTTCTTCACAAGCCTTTGACTGGAATTGTACGCCTCCTCGTCATCGCCAACCACTTCTTGCTCTTTGAACACGATCTCATTCTTCACAACGGGCCATCCTTGTTGCACAGCCCATTGCTCAACCTCTTTTTCACTGTTGAGGAACAATAGGTACCGAGCGTTTGATAATGGCAATGATTGGTAACTCTTCTCCATAGATCTAGATATCTCCAGTCTGATGGCCTGTAGCAGTGTGCGATCAAAGATGTTGAATTCTTTCAACTTCAACTTCTCCTCCGATTCTGTGTTTTTGATCAACGATACGGCCTTGTCGTAGTATCCTTCCAAGACCCAATTCTCAATCTTTACTGGGTAGTTCAAATAGAGATCCGTGTCCATGCTCTTGAGGTGTTGGTTCAAGAACTCTAGCTCGCTGTGGAAATGGACAACATCACCTTTGCTGAGCAACTGCAATAGGTACAGCGACAGGATCTTGTTCTTCTTGGATGATTTGGCCAATGTGGCATTGTTGGCGGCATTGAAGTAGAACGACTTCAACTGAAGCACAAGCTTCTCAAACTTGTCCAGCTCATGGCAGTTGATAGCGCTCAGGGCGCCAATCTCCAGCACACCACGGGATAATGAGAGGTCGTTGACATAATGCACGGAGGAGATCTTGGTCAAGTCTGGAATCAGCAGCGAGTTCTCCAACAGGAGCACCTGGATCTGTGGAAGGGCCCGCAGGGCGTCCGCGTACGACTGCTGTTCGAATGCCTGTTTGATCGCGTGCGTGAGCTGTTCCAGAGAGGGCATTTGGCGGTGATGGCGGTGGTGGCGGCGGTGGGTTGGCGGTGGGTTTCAAGTGTCCTTTTGGTGGGCCGCCGCCCGGTGGGTGGGATTTGCCGGAAAATTACTCGATTCAGAACAGAACCTGTGCTTTGCCCTTCGTCAGACGCCTCTGCACGTCCATGGAAATATGGCGGCAAACGGCCCACGGAAGGGTCTCAATGTGCCCCAGCAGGCACGCCAGACAGCCCTCGATGTCGTGTTCGCAAAAGTGGAAGAGTTCCTCAGACTTGACGAGTCATCGCCACTCACAGCTCTGCAACAGATGAGCTCGACAACAACGACGACGGACCCGTTGGTGGGCATTCAGGTGCTGATGGATCGCTGCTTCGACTACATCGACACCATCCAGTCATTGTCACTGGCCAAGGCTCAGGAGCAACAGGCCGATCCTGAAAGAGCCAACCTCTTGACCATCTCACTGCATGACTTGAAGTTCTTCAATGCATTGACCAACGTCATCATCGTCCAATGTATATACCCGCTGTTACCTGCCGGGGTGGGGATCCCATTGGATCAAAGACGGCTGAAGAGCTTCATGAAGAGGGATAAACTGTTCAAGTATCAGCGGGTCCAAGGCGATCTGTATCCCTTGATGACACGGTGCATTCAAAGGTTTGAAAAGATCTTGGAACGAGGCGGTGAGGTTGTGGAATTGCTGATGAAGGGCAGTGGCCTGACAGACGTGCTGACTCTACTGATGGTGCTCACCATCGAGTGCAGCGAGTCGTACAAGCCAACGTATGCACGATTGGAACAAAAGGCTGACACATACACCCTTTATGGGATCTACACCTCCCTGCTCCAATCAACAACGCGGCAAAAGTACAAGGCTTTCATCTCCAGTCAACTTGGCGGCATAACCATCAACAGGGCTAATGGAATCCTTTCATTGATCGACTTCATCGTGGGGATTCGAGAGGATCAAGAGGTCAACATTGAGAAATTCCATCAGGTGAACCGGGTTCTGATGAGCAAGCCACAAGGTATACCATCCACGGAGTATTGGAGCAAGTTGTTTAAACAGTTGTTGGAGATCCTCGTGTTTGTGAATAGACCGGTGTTGCTGTCTGTATGCAACAACTTCCTCAGGGTGGTGTATCAAAAAAACAGAAGGATCGTTCAAGATTTCTTATTCAAACCATTGGTGAAAGTATGGGTCCCCGATCTGACCGGCAAGCCTGGTGACACGCTAATATCGGAGAAGGAGTTGAATGATTCCACAAACGTGTTGATATCATTGACCAAAGAGTCTGATCCAGAACTGCTGGATGACCTGTTCTCACGAATCATCTTGGGTGTATGGAGCTATTACTTCTACTTGAGACAGAACAAGTTGGAATACTCCTCCATTGTGAACAACATCCTTGTTTCCTTCTTAAGCATCACTGAGAAGAAGGAGTTTCTGGAGACAATTATTCTCAACTTGATCAATTCCCACGGTGATGGTTGGGCTTTTTTCACCACGCTGGAGAATAAGTTGACGTGTATCCAGAGGTTGAGTCCATTGGATGCACCTTCGCATTACGAGATCATGCAAGATATTGACGTTGGCATGGAGACTATTGTCGAGCTTTTAAAGAATTTGGGTCATGATACCATTAGAGAACAGTTCCTCATCGTGTTGGACAGATGGATCAGAAGACAAGGTGCGAGACAACTGGAGGAAAATCCCTTCATATTGCTTATAGACCTGAAGTTCTTGGAGACTATAAATGAAAAGTTCAAAGATGTATTGTTGGAGAAGCCTGAACAAGTGTTAAACGTGGTGAAGAGTTTACTGAAGGTACATATCGATCTTGGTGATGATGAGGATGTGGACTCTGATGATGAGGAGGAGGAGGAGGGGGGTGATGTGGGTCCGGGAGACCATATGAGCATAGTGCTGGAACTCCTTTCTGCCATCATTTCAGAGACTCCACCAGATGTACTGAAACAGCACGAGGAGACGCTTAAGGAGGTGCAGGCAGCCCTTGGAGACACTGACAAGCATCGCTTGTCACTCAATCACCGGATTGATGAAGTGCTACAAGGTGATTTTACACCGCTAGACACCGATCCGTTAGCGATGGATAGAGAACTTTTCCAAAGGGCCATCACGAACATGAATGATCCACTGGTCCCAATTAGAGCACATGGATTACACATGTTGAGACAGTTGATAGCGAAAAGATCACCGGTTCTGTCATTGGATTTCGTGTTGGAGTTGCATATTGTGCAATTGCAAGATTCTGAACCCTTTATCTACCTCAATGTGATCAAATCCTTGAGCGAGCTCATTGAATTTGATACACGTGGTACTGTGGAGTTCTTAATCAAGGCATATATCAACAAGAGGGAGAAGTTGGATGATCGGTTGAAAATTGGTGAAGTTCTGGATCATTTCATCAGCAGAGAAGGTGAGCTACTTCAAGGTGCATTAGTGGAATCGCTCATTGGTGCCACTTTATCGGTGGTTAGAGATTTCGATGAGGATGACAAGCTGAGAATGTCGGCAATGTCCCTCCTTGGCGAATCCCTCAGGACTAATGCATTGGGGTTGGATAATTTTATCCAAGATTCTCTGGATTGTGTTATCGGTATCATGGATATGGAGAAACAAGATATAATGAAAAGGTCAGCAGTGGTGCTCGTGGCAGATTTGTTGGCATTTGGTGGATTAGAAATCATCCCTAGAGGTTACGGTCCAAAGCTATTGAGAACCCTGGAGTACGAGAGGAATAGAGCTACGGACTATCTGTTGTTGGAGCAGATCGATAAGGTGAAGACCATCGTTGAGGAGTTGAGGAGGGAAAAGTTTGTCGGAGACCAAGGTGAGCAGTTCAAGGCTATGAGGATATAGGCATATATTCATCAAGACACATATCATCACGAGAGGACCCGATATGTATGTAGACAGTGCACGGAGGGTCTATAAGGGCGTGTTCTGATGGCGCGAGCGGCAGAAGAGGTCTCTGCTTCCATCGCGTTGCCAAATCTCATAGAGGTCAGCGTGTCGACACAGTCATCGTAGGAGTCGAATTGCTGGTTATCACCGGTGCAGTAATCGTCATGGACCTGGCACACAGATGCAGCCAAACCCTTGGAAAGCACAACTAGCTGTGTTGTGTTCAGATCACCGCTCGCCGTTTGGTTTTTGAAGACCCCTGTGTCCATTGTTCAGCATGATACCGAAGAAAGTCTCCCATCTTCTGAACTGGAGGTCGTGCTGCGATATGCGAAGCTCTTCGTCGAGTTTGGCTCATCTATTTGCCTCGAAGAAGAGAGTAAGATTTCCGGACAGTGGGAACGTAGCATTAAACACCACAGAGAGCGAATATTCGTCACATTGGCCCACAAGCGATGTCATACGCCGTTGCGCGTATCCCAACAGGTTTGCACTCTCGCTGCCGGCAATGGAGACAAACCATCCAAAGAGACACTCTGTGTTTTGTTCACGCCCTTCATACGTTCTGGGGGTATCAATGCGGTCAATAACGTCTTTGTTGAAAAGAGTAGGGTTGATGGTCTCCGTCTGAGGAACGTTGTTTGGGTAGGTGAAGGTATCAACGAGGTAAAGGGCGTGCTCAAAGATCCCAGTGGCGTTCCAGAGACATTCTCTAGGTAAGTAGGTCTGTGGAAGTTCTGCTGCTCTGTCCCGAATATGCTCCGGGATCTCAACGATGTCGGATGCAGTAGTGGCAGCGATGGCAGTGTATGGCAAAGGAAGGAACTTGTTTTCTGTGATCAAAGATGATTAGTTAGTTATGAGGAACAGTTCGAGCACCTATACTATGAGAGATATGGAATTTGAAGGATCAGTACGGGAAGCCCCTGAGCATTGTAGTGCTGCACACACTTCCGCGGGTGTTCTATGCCTGAAGGTGTGGTTCTGTCTGAAACCATCCTCGAGGATCCGCGATGCATCCAAATCAAAACATCGACGCACGTATCGAACCCCGTCTTTTGAACTTTTATGTGTGGGTGTTTTATCTACTGGATGTGTTTCAAGATCTGCACGAAACTGTTGAATACAAAACTGTGCTCTGACCTTCATATGCCCGGTTTCAGCAAACCCAAGAGCCAAGCACCTCCCACAAAACAGCATGCAGATGATAATCCCCGTCACAAGCGATCCTCCAGAGCCACCGTCTCACCCAGCTTCTCCATTGCCAAAACAACTTTAGGTCTTCTGAACCACCGCAGAGCCAAACTGCTCAGCACCACGCTGATGGAGCTCAACGCCATTGCAGCACTCGCCCAAACGGGCGACAGACGCGTGTTCTTGTAAGGATAGATCACTCCAGCAGCTATAGGCACACCGATCGCATTGTAGCAGATGGCCCAACCAAAGTTGAATCTCACACGCTGGAACACTTTCCGGCTCAGCTTCAACAGCGTGAGTAGCGTGATCAACGGGTGCGTCGGTGACAATAGCACAAAGTCCGAAGAGGTCAAGGCAAGATCCGAACCAGAGGCCAATGCGACACCGACATCTGCGGTGGCCAACGCCGGTGCGTCGTTGATTCCATCACCAACCATAGCAATCACCGGTCTTTTACCATTCACCAGTGTCGTTTGACGGATCCATTTGATCTTGTCAGCCTTTTCCTCGGGTAGCACCTCTGCAACGACATTATCGATTCCAAGCTCCTTGGCAATGGTGTTCGCCGTCATGGCATTATCACCAGATATCATCCAAGTCTGAACTCCACTCTTCTTGAGTTCTTCAATGACACTTTTGGCCTCTGGACGGATCTCATCACGACATGCAAGCATTAGCACTGGGATATACTGATCGGTGTGGAATTTTTTCTCACTCTGCAAGGCAACGATGATGATGCTCTTACCTTGGATCTTCCAATCGTTCAGAAGCTTCTGCTGATGTGATGATAGATGCACTTTGTTCTCGCCCATAAGCTTCTCATTACCCAAGAGGACACTTGTTGGATGGTAATCGGTCCATATCTCATCATCTCCCTCGCTCATGACAACGTCACCACGTAATCCACGTCCAGGAATCTCTTGAACCTCTGGTACTTTCACAGTGGTCAGCTTAACTCGCTGCCTCTCACAGACATCATCAATGAAGTGCCGTACGGCCTTGGCTAATGGATGGCTCGAGGTCACCTCCATATCCCTTGCAACTTGTAGAGCAATCGCCTTCAGTTCTTTGTTCTCATGTACGGCGTAATTGGTGATACGTGGTTCGCCACCCACGGTCAGAGTGCCGGTTTTGTCAAAACATACGACATTGATCTTAGATCCCTCTTGGAATGCCATTCCACCACCACGGGCCAATATACCATTCTGTGCCGCAATTCCGGCACCCACAAACAGAGCCGTAGGAGCAGCAAGACCGATTCCACAAGGACACGCAACGACAAACACCGCAATGGCAAATTCTAACGACCATACTGCCCATCCACCAATATCGTTGTCCAAGTAACTCTGCGGTATAGCGCCGGAATATCCCAATGCTATCCATATGATCCAGGTGGCACTGGCCAATAGAACAATCAATGGAACAAAGTATCCCGTGAGCACATCTGCGATGCGTTCGATCGGTGCCCGTCTCATTTGTCCGTCGCGCACAGTGGTGACGATCTGATCCAATAGAGAAGTGCCATCCAAGGCTGAGAGTTTGGCCACGATGGATTGTGGACCTTTATTCACAGTCCCGGCAAAGATCTGTTCGCCGGGGGAATGGATCACAGGGTGTGACTCTCCCGTGAGGGCGCTTTCATCGAACTGGGATGTGCCCTGCGTGATGATACAATCTGCCGGAGGTGATTCGCCAGGGACGATACGAATGAAATCGCCAACTTCTAATAGATTCACCGATGTGATGCGATCGTCTCCGAATGAGCCATTGTCATATTGGGTGAGCAATGTGGCAGAGCTTGGCTTCAATGAGCCAAGGCTGGTTATAGCCTGTGCGGTCTTGGATTTTGAGTATGCCTCCAGCAGCCTGCCAATCAAGAGGAAAAAAGTGAGAAACACCACAGAGTCGAAATATGTCGTTGTGAAACCATGCGATTCGGCACTTGTGTGTGCGCTGAGTGCCAGCAGGACAATGCTGGCGACGTAAGCAACGGTGGTCCCCAAGCACATCAGCAGACTCATGCTTCCAAATCTGAACAATCTTCTCGTCCATGGAACATTATGCTTCCACAGGGAACGGACTTCTTTGAACGCCTTCACGTGGAAAATATCCGCAGCAAAGATGTACACTGGAGTAGCCAAGAACATCAGGATCCAGTCCATACGTGCTGCGTTACCGGCCCACATTGGTTCATTGAGCCACATCTTGAATTTGGAATGTGATGGGACGAGAGACATACCAACGATACCAAAGGCAAAAGTCGGGATGGCGATGATGGTGGTGAGTAGTAGTCTGTATGCGATCTTGAGTGTCTCTTGCTTTGCGATTCTGCGGAGATGGTCGTCCAATGTCACGTCTTGGATGATCTCCACTTGGAAGTTCTTCTGCTCGATCTCATCGAGCACAGAACGTATTGTGAATGCTGGTGGGGATGGTATGTAGGTGAACTTCACGAATGGGTGCTGTAGTGTGATTGGGTCCTCGATGATGACAGCATCGCCATGACGGGTCAATATCTCGGTTACTGCCTCGGGGCAATGTTCACAGAACATCCCGGAGACTTTGAGGTTGACCGTTCGTTTGATCTTCTTCGCATTGGCATGACTGATCTGCTCGACAGAGATGATGTCGAAATCAAATCCACAGTCTTCAACGGTATCCTTCAGCTCTTGGGTCGCTTTGGCATCGTGTGAGTCGAGAATGAAGGCACCAGACTTGGAGACGACGGAGATGGCATGTTCAACCAGGAAGGGCAGGTCCGAGACAGCGTTGGATATGGACGAGACACATGCGGCACACGTTATGCCACCGATTGCTGCGGTGACCTTGTACCGAAGGTCACGCTCAACGGGTAAAAGTTCGACCAGTGTTGCGGTGAGGTTCGCCAACTCTTTGATCCTTTGGATGATTGCGTTGGCGAGCTGTTTGTGTGGTACAATTGCCGTGGCAGTGGCGTTGGCGATGTCGACAGAACAATCAGAGTCACCTGTTTTGGAGATTGTTTCGTTGATCGCCTGGGTCACGGCCAGGCTGTTCTCCGCATTCAAGCCAACGATGGAGTACAAGGCCATGTATTCATCCGGCTCTGTGGTTGCGGTGGCCACTTTCGTCACCTCTGAGTGCAGTTCATCGGTGGCGTCGTCTCTGCAATCGGAGCAGTTCTCCCTATGTGCCTTTTCCCGTCTTCTCCTCGTGAACAGCTGCCACCATGGAGTAGTCGATTCAGAACCCTGAAGCAGCTGAGTCTCCGTGTTATGAATCTCGTAGTCGGTCACCACGAACCCCACATCCTCAAGCGCCGCTATGAGGCTCTTGCACGAGTGTGCAAGGTCCTGCTCGGCAGCAATGACCACCTGTCCATCGTCCTGAATGCTGATCGTGCTCGTCTCCTTCAACAGAGGCCCCAGTGCCTTGCGGACTGACTGTTCACAGTCCTCGCAGTGGATGTTGGACACCGTCAGTGTGAATAGCTGCATCTTTTGGCGGGAATGGGGTTTCAGGTGTGTAGATTGAAGGAGAGGGGGGGATGCAGGAGGCGGCGGCAGCGGTTGCTTTATATTCGGTGGTGAGCAGTTTATGCTGATGTGCTTGGCTTTGCGGTGATTGTGCTGCCTGTGGGTTTGTAATCAGTGCTGGTGGTTGCCTGTGCGGCGGAGTCTTGTGCTGAGCGGCAGCGGCTGGAAGAGGCGGGGCGGAGATCTCTCGCTGGAAGCGCCTGACCCCACTGCTCTATAGCTATACATGTACGTATTTCCGTGTATATCTGCATACAAAGCCAGATCTGGGCGCTTGGGTGGGGTGTCTGGATGTGCTAGATGTGCTGACGTAACCACGCGAGGCTCGACTCTCCTCGGAATTGGCCCACCCGGGGGCAGCTGAACAAACAGAGACAGAAACAGAGACAGGGACTGAGCAGCTGAGGACCCGGTGATATTGCGGGAGTTGTTGCGTAAGTTTGCAAGCTGGCCAGCCCTTGATAGACTCGCTTGCCGTTGATCGTGTCCCACGCCAGCAAAAGATGTCAGAGAAGGGCTCCAACAGCAGCAACCTCGGGGGACTTTTGAGAACAGCGTCGCTGACGACGCTGTTTACCCGTAAGAGACCACACGACTCCGATGGAGAGGCGGACACCTCGCAGGTGGATGACTCGTCCGATGACTCCCAGGAGGCTCGTCACGACAGCAAGCGGAGCAAAACCAACCAGGCTGTGGAACGTGCCCAGCTCCTCGAGCAGGAGAAGCAATTCGACGATGAATTGCCCGAAGAGTACCGCAAGTTCAGGCCCATAGGGTTCAGATTCAACCTCCCGCCCAGCGATAGACCTGTAAGGGTCTATGCTGACGGGGTGTTTGACCTTTTCCACTTGGGACACATGCGACAGCTTGAACAGGCTAAAAAGGCACTGCCCAATGCCATCCTAATATGCGGTATCCCATCCGATTTTGAGACTCACAAGCGCAAGGGACTGACCGTCTTGAGCGACTACCAACGTTGCGAGACGTTGAAGCATTGTAAGTGGGTTGATGAGGTGATTCCAAGTGCTCCCTGGTGTGTCACTCCGGAGTTCTTGGAGAAGCATAAGATTGATTACGTCGCACATGATGACCTTCCATATGCCTCTTCGGACTCTGATGACATATACAAACCTATCAAGGAGAGGGGAATGTTCCTCACGACGCAAAGAACAGAAGGTGTCTCCACATCCGACATCATTACGAAGATCATCAGAGACTATGACAAGTATCTGATGCGTAACTTCGCCCGTGGGGCTACGCGTCAAGAGTTGAATGTGTCTTGGTTCAAGAAGAATGAGCTGGAGTTCAAGAAGCACATCAACGACTTTCGTTCGTATTGGAAGAAGACGAATCAAAATTTCAACAACGCTTCGAAGGATCTATACTTCGAAGTGAGGGAGTACTTGTTGAACAAGTCCGCCCAGAAGGATAAGAAGCATATGATGTCGAGTCCAGCTGCTGATTTTGCGGCGGATTATACTGGTGAGAGCCAGAATCCAAGAAGACGAAGAGAGTCAGCCTCGCCGTCCTTTGTTGATAACTTCAAGGATTGGATGCACAGGACAGACACGGAGATGTCAGATTCACGTGAGGCAAGTGAGAATCTGGACAAGGGGCGTGTGAGAAGAGGTTCGAAGTCATCCAAGAGAAGTAAGAGGGCAAAGGAGGTGAAGCGGGATATGGAGGAGGATGAGGCGGGCCAAAGGGTGGGGAATGAGCAGAATGATGAAGATGTCAAGACGCTCATCGAGAGCTCGTGAGCTCATGAGCTTGCTGCACACATTTCGTTAGCCATGGTACATTTTATGCAATTTCACACTAAAAACTTCGGGCAAATTAGTCTGTGCAGTAGCGGCAATTTTTTACCTCCCTGGCGATAAATCCCATATGTCCTCTTCTTTTCTTCATAACCCCAGAAACCATCGATGAGCATCACGGATATCGAATATGTGGCGCCTGGTCAACTCCGCAAGTGGTTCACCACGGGCTCACCCACTGGGAGTGGCAAATTCGCAGTGGTGGATGTCCGTGACAGCGATTACATAGGCGTGGGTCCACCTCTTTTAAAGCTGGCTGCAAATGGATCGAGAGATAACTAACAACCCGCTTCAAGGGCCACATCAAGGGGTGTTTGCATTACCCATCCACCTCTTTCTACTCCACAGTCGCTGAGCTCGTTAAGAATGTCTCGGACAAGGATGACGTTGTCTTCCACTGTGCGCTTTCCCAGCAGCGTGGGCCATCGGCAGCGATGAAGTTCCTCAGAGAGGCGGAGAAGGACATCAAGGGAAAGAAGGTGTGGGTGCTCGAGGGCGGCTTTACAGAGTGGCAGGCCCTTTACGGAGAAGACGTGGACGTCACCGAGGGATTCATCAAGGATCTATGGCGCTAAGGGGGGTCCCAATCTCGCAAGATGATGGCAGTGAAGATTCTCATCTAGACTACAAACACAGTCAAATAATAACTCTAGATAATCTATACCATTCTATACAAAAAGGGCAACCAATCAATCAATCAATCAACCTCCTCCACGGTTGGACCCTCGTTCTCTGGGGCTGGTGGGGCACCACCTGGGAAACCACCTGGGGCACCACCTGGGGCAGCACCACCGTTCTCCTGGTAGAACTTGGTGAGAATTGGGTTGGCAACACCTTCGAGCTCCTTCTGCTTCTCAGCGTACTCCTCGGTGGTGGCGGTCTGGTTGGCATCCAACCAAGAGATGGTCTCATCGATGGTCTTGGCCAAGGCGGACTTGTCATCCTCAGAAACCTTTGAAGTAAAGTTCTCCTCAGAGGTGGTGTTCTTCAAAGAGTAAGCGTAAGACTCAAGACCGTTCTTACCAGCGATTCTGGTGGCCTCGAGCTCATCCTCCTCCTTGAACTTCTCAGCCTCGGAAACCATACGCTCAATGTCCTCCTTGGACAATCTACCCTTGTCGTTGGTGATGGTGATCTTGGAGGTCTTACCAGTACCCTTCTCCACGGCGGAAACGTTCAAGATACCATTGGCATCAACGTCGAAGGTAACCTCGATCTGTGGAACACCTCTTGGAGCTGGTGGGATACCGGAAAGCTCAAACTTACCGAGGAGGTTGTTGTCCTTCGTGCGGGCTCTCTCACCTTCAAACACCTGGATCAACACACCTGGCTGGTTGTCAGCGTAGGTGGAGAAAGTCTCAGACTTCTTGGTTGGAATGGTGGAGTTTCTTGGGATGAGCTTGGTCATGACACCACCAGCGGTCTCGATACCGAGGGAAAGTGGGGCAACGTCCAAGAGCAACAAGTCCTGGGTCTTTGAAGAGGTGTCACCCGTGAGGATGGCAGCCTGGACAGCAGCACCGTAGGCAACGGCCTCATCTGGGTTGATGGATCTGTTTGGCTCCTTACCGTTGAAGAACTCGGAAACGAGCTTCTGAACCTTTGGAATTCTGGTGGAACCACCGACAAGGACAATCTCGTCAACTTGGGCCTTGTCCAAGCCAGAGTCCCTAAGAACCTTCTCGACTGGGTCCAAAGTGGATCTGAACATGGTGGCACAGAGCTCCTCAAATCTGGCTCTGGTGAGGGAGGTATAGAAGTCAATACCTTCGAAAAGAGAGTCAATCTCAATAGAGGCCTGGGCAGAGGAGGAAAGAGTTCTCTTGGCTCTCTCGGCAGCAGTTCTGAGTCTTCTAAGAGATCTCTGGTTGGTGGTCAAGTCCTTCTTGTTCTTTCTCTTGAACTCGGCAACCAAGTGGTCAACAAGCTTGTTGTCAAAGTCCTCACCACCCAAGTGGGTGTCACCAGCGGTGGCCTTGACCTCAAAGATACCGTCCTCAATGGCAAGGAGGGACACGTCAAAAGTACCACCACCCAAGTCAAAGATCAAAACGTTCTTCTCACCCTCGGCCTTCTTGTCCAAACCGTAGGCAATGGCAGCAGCAGTTGGCTCGTTGATGATTCTGAGAATGTTCAAACCGGCAATGAGACCAGCATCCTTGGTGGCCTGTCTCTGGGAGTCGTTGAAGTAGGCTGGGACGGTGACGACAGCGTCCTTAACCTCGGTACCGAGGAAGCCTTCCGCGGTCTCTCTCATCTTCAAAAGAACCATGGAGGAGATCTCCTCTGGGGTGAACACCTTGGTCTCACCCTTGAACTCAACCTGAATGGCTGGCTTGCCGGACACGTTGACAACCTTGAATGGGAAGTGCTTGGCATCGTTGGTAACCTCTGGGTCCTCAAACTTACGGCCAATCAAACGCTTAGCGTCAAAGACGGTGTTGGCTGGGTTCATGGCGGCCTGGTTCTTGGCAGCATCACCAATGAGACGCTCGGTGTCGGTGAAACCGACAAACGATGGGGTGGTTCTGTTACCCTGGTCGTTGGCGATGATCTCGACACGGTCGTTGGCAAAGTGTGCCACACACGAGTAGGTAGTTCCCAAATCAATTCTGTTGTTTCCGTTAGTACTGGCGTCCCCGTGTCGGCAATGCCAACGGCAATGGCACTCACCCAACAGCTTTGCTCATTTTGATTCGATTGTTGGTGGCGAAAAGAGGGAAGGAAGTGAGGGATCTGTGAAGCTTTTAAAACGGGCATTTCGTCGACGTCGGCGGGATGCAGTGAAAAACTCAGATCGGGGAATTTTCCACATTCTAGAAAGTTCCAAATCGAAATTTCGTCGGGCGGCGGGCGCGCACAGGGGGGAGTGGATTACAAGGATATTCCGTAATCAAAGGGAGGGAGAAGTGATGTCATTGGGGGGGGGGGGAGGTTGGACATCTGGACACCACCGGGGATGGATGATGTAATCCAAGCCGGGTACCTCCACGCTGGATGAGCTGGGTGAGCTGGGATCACGAGGGAGGCCAGGCATCGGTGCCAGGAACGATCGGCGATCGACAGGGTATCGGGACATCCCTCACGGGAAGTAGCGATGTCGGAAGCCAATCACAATGGCATACAGTCATGGCGGGTTGTATGATGCCGTCCGACGAGGCCTTCATGGGAAAAGAAGGCAACACCACTAGGAGTTTGCCAGGCTCCATTCGCCGCTGTGGATAATGGTTTGCTTGGATTGCATCGAATCCTGCATCAAGAGGCCTGTGGAGCAATTGGATGGAGGGCACGGCGTGTAGAGAAGGATTCGCTGTCTCGCATGTATGAGCCATTTCCATTTCCATTTCCGCGCCACCACCATCGGTGTAGATTTCGAGTCTCTGTACTGTCGGAGTCGGGGAGAACATATGGAAGACTCCGTGATTGTTGCAGTGGAACATACTGTGCAAGGGGTGCTCTGGATGAACGTGGCCATCACAGCAGGCTGGGCTGAAAAGGCCCAGTTCTTGATGGTGTCCTCGGCTTGTGAAGGAATTCAAGTGGGTCTTAGCCTGCTATGACGGACATGTCGGTGGCCAATAGATCAGGTGTTGTTGGGGGTGGGCAGGCCTCCGCTATGACGCCAGCTGGAGGGCATGTGGTCATTGGCCATCAAAGACTTAGTAATACGGAGGGCATGCACGCGTGCATGAATCTCTGCCAGATCCTCTGACTGCGGTAAATTGTAAACAGAGGAAGCAACACGAAACAGGAAAAAGACGCGTCCCGTTTTGGCGTCTGTCACGTGACTCCGCCGCAGACCGAACACGTAAAACTGGCTGTTCTACGAGTCTCTTCTGGAAGCTCGGGTATGAAAGTTGGTTCCTTGGATAGAGAATCACTCGATCTCCACCCATGCCTCAGCTTTAGTGGCCAGCCATCACATAGCGTTATTGTTCAAGTGCAATGTACCAACAGGCCACGGCCTCAAAAGAAACGCGAAACCTGGCCATCACGCGTACCGAACGCGCCTCACGCCCATGATCTCCACCAATCAGCGACGAGCGACGAGGGCCGCCCCCCCACCTGAAACGCGAAACACGAACGCGTAAATCGTAGCACTCATGCAACGCGTAGGGAAAGCATACAGAGAAAACACCTGGTGGCGGTGGTATAAAATGACCTGATGTGGGCCATGGAGGGAGAAAAAAATTGTTTCCGAACCCCAGCACGCACACATCAAACAGTAAAAACACCACCCATCCATCCATCCAAGAACAATGTCTACCCAGGAGACCCCATCCAAGGTTGCTGCCAGCCACCTCGCCACACTCGATGTCTCCTCACCAAAGGATCTCAGAGCTGAGCTCACCGCTGCTGCTGTCCGCAAGGAGGCCGCCGGTGCCACCGAGACGACGCCAAAGCTCGAGGTGGGCGATGTCAAGTACAACGAGGCCGAGGCCGATGCACTGCACGCCTCGTTCCTCGAGAGACACCGTGCTCATCGCCATCAGCTGAAAGAGCTCGAGAAGGAGGAGCCTTTGCTCGTGGAGAACAAGCGTCGTTTCGTGCTCTTCCCAATCAAGTACCATGAGATCTGGCAGGCGTACAAGAAGGCCGAGGCCTCTTTCTGGACCGCGGAGGAGATTGACTTGTCCAAGGACTTGAACGACTGGGAGAACAAACTCTCTGACAATGAGCGTTTCTTCATCTCCCGTGTCCTGGCCTTCTTTGCGGCCAGTGACGGTATTGTCAATGAGAACCTCGTGGAGAATTTCTCTGCAGAGGTGCAGATTCCAGAGGCGAAATGCTTCTATGGCTTCCAGATCATGATGGAGAACATCCATTCTGAGACTTACTCGCTGCTGATCGACTCATACATCAAGGATCCAACGGAGGCTGAATTCCTGTTCAACGCCATTGAAACCATTCCATGTATCAAGAAGAAAGCCGACTGGGCACTGCGCTGGATCGCGGACGAGGATGCACTCTTTGGTGAAAGACTCGTGGCATTCGCTGCCGTGGAGGGTATCTTCTTCTCTGGGTCGTTCGCCTCCATCTTTTGGCTCAAGAAGCGTGGACTCATGCCTGGCCTCACTTTCTCCAACGAGCTCATCTGTCGTGATGAAGGTCTCCACACGGACTTTGCCTGTCTCTTGTTTGCCCATTTGAAGAACAAGCCATCACATGAGATTGTTGAAAAGATCGTCACCGAGGCTGTCAAGATTGAGAGCGAATACTTCACCGATGCCCTTCCAGCCTCCCTTCTTGGTATGAACTCCGCCTTGATGTGCCAGTACGTCCAGTTCTGCGCTGACAGACTCCTCATCGCGTTGGGCAACAAGAAGTTCTACAACGCTACGAACCCCTTTGACTTTATGGAGAACATCTCGCTTGCTGGAAAGACAAACTTCTTTGAGAAGAGAGTCTCCGACTACCAAAAGGCTGGTGTCATGGCATCCACGAACAAAAAGACCGACACCCCAGCAGACTCCTTTGCCTTTGATGAGGACTTTTGATTGGAAGCCCTGCACGTCTCTCAAGTGCTATTGATTGGCCGCATTAATGATCCCTTTTTTAACGATCTTTGTTACGAATGTATATTAGTTTTTGATATAGCTCGTTTGTAGTGGTGATGGTTCTGGTATATGGGGCTTTACTCGCACCCCGGGCACTGTTCTCTTTTTGTCTGACCCTCCCATAGACTTCCTTCTGTAGTCCACTACTAACATTGCACTCCTCCATCCGTGTCGTAATACGCCGACTCAATTTACTTCAGACTGTTCGGCAGTCACCCTCTCCATCTCGTCCCCTCCCTAATCTCTTCAGATGCTACAGCGTCAAAGTTATCAAGGTTTTCAATACATGAGTCCTAGTTCAGCGGAGGAATCCCTTTCTTGTCTTTGGTGCTTGGATTGGAGCTGGGTCGCTTACACTTGGATTCAAACGAGCACTCTCTAACTGCTTCTTCTTCTCCTCCAACTGCTTCACCTGCTTCAACAACTTCTCCTTCACATCCTTGTGCTTGGAGAACAACTCAGCCTCAGACTTTTGCAACTTCTTCTCCTTCTCCGCCACCTTCTGTTGGAAGATCTGCTTCATCTCAGCCTCCAGCTTTGCCAGCTTGGTCTCATGCAAGGCCTTCTCCTCCTGTTGCTTCAGACTTGGGTCGAATTCTCTGAATACAGTGTCGTCCTGTGTGATCCCCAACTTCAAGAGCTTCTCACTTCTGTACGTCTCGTACAATACAGATCCCGTCTTCTCGCGAAGCTCCTCCAAGAAGTTTCTCACCAACAACTGGCGCAACTTGACGAAATCGTTATGGTCCTCATTGTCCACCTCAATAATGCCCCATGGATATTGACGACCTCTCACGACACGTCCATCGGCGGTTTGAATCTCCTGTGTCGATCCGACAACCGCAAATGGGAACTTTGCTATGATGTCGTTGTATGCCTGTGTAGTTTCTTCGTCGTCGTCCTCGTAGAGCTTTGGCTCAAAGATTTCAATGCCTTGAGCAAGAATGTCATCGTTCACCCTTTGTTTAAACTCGGCGATCTCCTGCTCGGTCATTGTGTCAGACTTTGCAATAATAGGGATCACGTTCACCTTCTTGTGCACTGCTTTCAAAAACTCAATGTCTAGCGGCTTGAGCGAGTGGCCCGTTGGCTCAATGAAGTACAGCAAGGCGTGGATTCTCGAGTCGGTGTAGCCAGCTCTATTTATCTTGTTTTCGTACTCCAAGTACGAGTTGAATCTGGAGTCGATCTCGTCCACAATTGGCTGCCATGAGTCCGTGCTGTTGATCTGTTCGCCGAACCCCGGGGTATCGACAACGGTCAAGTGCAACTTAACGCCGTTTTCCTCGATCACGGCATCCACTTTTTCGATTGTCACGGCACTGGGTCTCTCTTCAGCTGGATCTCTTGGGGCCTTAGGTTCGTACAACTGTCTGTTGAACAAGGTGTTGATCAAAGTGGATTTGCCCAAGCCAGCCTCACCAACAGCAAGCAAGTTCAAGCTGAACCCCTTTCTAACAGACTTCCTGTGCCACTGTTTTGGCAAGTTGGCAAATCCCACATATCCGTTCAACTTTCTTCTAATGATCTTGATCTCGGGTGTTGGCAAAGCCGATGAAGCCTTTGTTGAGCTTAGCTGCTCGTGTGGCACCGCCGAATGGCCGTTCTCAGACTTGACAGGCAATTCATTTAGTGCGTACTCCTCCGTTGGAAGCTCGTCTTTCACGGTCGCTGAGGTGGACATCGACGTTCTCTCCTCGAAGCCCTGCGAAGCCGAAGCCTCTGCATCTGCTGGAGACTCCGTCTTGACGACGGTCTGCGCTTCTGGCTCGAGCATCGACGATATCTTGTTCGGAGATCCGGTAACAGTCATCCTGGGTGCAGCGATTTTCTTTGTGGCTGCGGCGGCTTGTCTGTACACAACTTTTCTCCCTTTTGTGTTGGAAATACGCGTCTGAAACACCACACAGCAAGGGGGCACGGGCTCGCAACGCCTGGTTTCGCGATTGCCGGGTAACCCCCTGGGTTTCCTAGCAAGCGGGCGTGCGTCGATCGATTCGCCGGGCTCGGCGCGTACGACGCGCCTGGCGGTGGAATTGAACGTGGCCCCACACCCAGCCCAGCCCAGCCCTACCCAACCCAACCCAGCGGCCATTAAATGAGTCAGTACACGCCCGAATTGAAGAAGTTGCTCGAGGACGGTGCAAAGAGCTATGCCTCGAAGCAATTTGAAGCTGCCGTTGAGCACTACGGCGAGGCCTGCCAGCTCTTTTCACAAGGCCATGATGGCGATGAGGACCCTGAGTTGCTTCACTTGTACGGTAAGGCTCTTTTCCAAGTTGCGCAGTCGAAAAATGGGATCTTTGGTGGGAGTACAGATGAGTCGGGGACTACCGAGAGGGAGGATACCGAGGCCAAAGAAAAGGGCAATGGCATGTTCACATTTAGTGAGGATGTGCCACTGGCTGAAGAGGAGGATGCTAGTGAAGGTGAAAAGAACCACGACGAGGAGGAGGAGGAGGACCAAGAAGAAGAGTCCGGTAATGATGACGAAAACCCGCAGGAGGGATCGAAGCAAGAAGAGCTACAAGGAGAAGAACAGTCCGACTTTGAAGTTGCTTGGGAAATTCTCGATCTGTCGCGTACACTCTTTGAATCAAACATTACGACGACGACCGGTGACTCTGAGAAATTACACCAAATCAAGCTGAACCTTTCTGACGTCTATGACCTCCTTGGAGAGATCTCCTTGGAGACTGAGAACTTTGCACAGGCATCTGTGGACTTTGAGTCCCTTCTCAAGCTCAGGGAATCGGTGTATCCATTCGAATCGAACATGATAAGCGAGGCTCACTATAAACTCTCGCTTGCCCTTGAGTTCAATTTTGCCGATGAAAAGTCAAGAACACGAGCCATTGAACACTTGAAGAAAGCCATTGCCTCCATCAAACAGAAACAGTCCAAAAGTGGTGAAAATAAGGAAGATGATGTTATCAAGGACCTGGAAATTAGACTCGAGGACCTCCAAAAGGATCCTAACGAGTTGTTTGATCAGCAAAAGCAGGATATCCTGAAGGGAATACTGGGACAGGCGACTGCTCCTTCGTCATCTACGCTGCCAGCTGCGAGTGCAGCTCCACAAAAAGTCAACGATCTGACCTCTGTTGTTAAAAAGAGAAAAGCAAAGCCAAGCAACGATTCGAGTAAAAAGGCAAAGAAATGATCGTCTGTACCTCGATTTTATTCTGTTATAGCCCGGGACATCTTCGAGCTTGAGTTTCAACTTTCGCCGCACCGAACTGCTCAACGCCATCCTTTGGAACCTCTCTTCTGGATAGACATGATCAAACATTCCCTCATGGTTTTTATTGATCTCCTGGTAGATGGTGTCACACACCACAATCCCGAGGATGACACCGCCCGCCCCATGGAACCCGATCCTCGATGGACCTTTGATGGGAGAGGGAGAATGTGGGTGGGGGTGTTAAAAGTGACACACTTTGTGCTCAGGAAGACAAGATAACAAATACAAGAGGCACTCTTCAGCCATGGGTGCACTAACTTCTACTTGCGGTTCGCTTTCAAAAGCTTTTTTACTCAAAATATAGGCATCACTTGAGCCCCTTCTCGCTCAACCACTTGTTGAGAACCTCGTGGTCCCTCGCAACCCACTTAGCCTTGGATCTGATTGTGTCAAATGACTGTGCCAAAGACTGGTCGAAACCCTTAGTGGTCTTGGTGGCAAAGAAGGCCTCAATCTCCTTGAGCTTGCCCTCAGATGTGTAGCCCGAGGTACAAATGGTGATCACGGAACCCAACATCGACAAACCAGGCGGCAATCTTTTGGTAACCTCGTCCCAGTTAGATTGGACCCAAGTCCAAAGAGCATCAATACCCTCTTTGTGTGTGCGCAATCCTTGCATTGGGATGTAGATGTCCTGAGATCTCACGGTGCCATCAAACAAGTATCCAAGGGTTCTGCTGATCAAGGCTTCCTCCTTAAAGATTCCCAACGCTCTCAAAGCGGTGATCTTCTCATCCGGTGATACTGGGTCATTGTAAACGGAAAGGATCTGTTCGTATTCCTTCTCACCACCAGTTCTAGCGACAACCCCAAAGACAGATGCCCTTAAGTTTGGATGGATGGCCTCCTTATCACCGGCAATGTACTTGGCGAATGCATCAGTGGCAAACTTCTCCGCAGATGGATCCTTAGCGGAGGCTGCAGCGCCAAACAACAGAGATTTCAATCTCTGGTCCTGGAAAGAATCAGAAGTGGAGAATTCCCAGCCAAGTTTAGTGGCCTTGGTGGCAACCAAAGAGTGCAAGAATGCAGTCAACGCATCACGAGTAGCCTCATCTTCAAATATCCATGCTGTTCTGATCGTGGAGACTCTTGAGATGATCTCATCCCATACAACAAAGGAGGGCTCCTGCTTCCATCCGTTAACCAAGTCCAACAAGCTTGCAGTGGACTGATATCCAGCTGTGGCAAGGGCACCTGCATCGGCAACCAAACCGGCACGGTCCTCAACAGATAATTTTCCCTCGGACCCAGCCTTCCCCAACTTGACCCAACGCTCTGCCGGGTATGATGTTCTGTAAATTCCAGCAGAGTCAGCGTTCAACTTGTAAAAGTCCAAGCCATCATCCAAGTCCAAGCTAGTCTCTCTGGTATTGAGCACAATGGATTCATCCGTACCCTTTGCGGTCTTCAAACCCAAAAAGACAGGGTAAATCACTTCATCCTCCTCTGGCGTAACGTCACCAGTGGTCAAATAACGGTTCTGCTTGACATGAATCTTATTGTTCTTGGCATCCTCAGTAACGGTAATGACTGGGAATCCCATCTTCTTGGTCCACACATCCATAACTTCAACGACATTTTTACCGGACGCCTCAGAGAGAGCCTCCCACAAGTCAGAGGTTTGAGTGTTCCCATACTTATGCTTCTTCAAGTAGTTAGAAACACCTTTGATGAAGACATCTTCACCCAACCAGCGAGAGATCATCTTCAACAGAGAAGAACCCTTTGAGTAAGAGATGGCATCGAAGATTTGGTTGATTTCATCAGCCTTCTTCACTGGCACTTCAATTGGGTGTGACGATCTCAGGGCATCCAGTGCTAAGGCATGCTGAAGAGAGTCCGTGACATATTGCTCCCACACTTTCCAGTCTGGGTAGAACTCGTTGCAGGAGAACCAGGACATCCAAGTGGCAAAGCCCTCGTTCAACCACAAACCTTCCCACCAATCCATGGTGACCAAGTTACCAAACCACTGGTGTGCCAACTCGTGCTGGACAACCTCGGCAACACGTTGCTTGGTGACGATGTTTGAAGTTTTTTCGTCAAACAAGAGATCCACCACTCTGTAGGTAATGAGCCCCCAGTTTTCCATGGCACCTGCGCTAAAGTCTGCGATGGCCACGTTGTCAATCTTAGGCAAAGGATACTCTATACCAAAAGTCTTTTCGAAGAAAGCAAGGGTCTTTGCGGTCAAGTCTGCGGCAAACTGGCCCTGATGTTCCAAACCTGGAGTAGCGTACACCCTCACCGGGATTCTAAACTTGTCGCTTTCAACGTAGCGCAAGTCACCAACGATAAATGCAATCAAGTAGGTGGACATCAAAGGCGTAGTGTTGAAAACGGTGGCCTTTCTGTTGTTGTCCAAATCCTTCACCTCCTTCACATCCATGTTGGACAAGGCGGTCAAGTTCTTATCGGAAACCAGTGTCACATCAAACTGGGCCTTAAGTGCAGGCTCGTCAAAGGATGGGAAGGCACGGCGACAGTCGGTAGGTTCCATCTGTGTCGTGGCCAAATACTTCTTCTCGCCATCCTGCTCGTAGCTCGAACGGTAAAATCCAGCCATGTTGTCGTTCAATGTACCGGTGAAGTCAATGTCCAAGGTGATCTTCTCCCCCTTGGTGAACCCATTGGGGAACTTGAAAGTTGCAGTCTGTTTCTCGGTATCGAATGCAATGTCTTGGGCACTTGTCTCCGCAATCTTAGCAGAGTGTATGTCGATGTCGATGGTGTTCAACGTGACAGAGCTGGAATCCTCGTTAACGTCCAGGTCAATCTTAACGTTACCGTCAAACTTGAAAGTCTGAAAGTTTGGGTCCAGTGTCAAGGCATACTTCAATGGTTTGACATTTGTTGGAAGGACCTCACGACTAGTGGGGACGCTGAATTGCTGTTAGTAAAAATACTCGAGACGGTGAGGGTGGCCTATGCCACTGGTCAATGGGTGAAGCGGATGTGAGTACAGTGTATAGCACAGCCAAGCAAACGACAAGCATGTCTTGGCCTGCTCAGGGGTTTGACAGGAACTCCGTGAAGTTCTCATGTGCTCCACCTCACCAGCCGCTATTTTTTTGCTTTAGTGGCATACGTCAAAGCACTCAGTAGATGTCTGTGTTGGTTGTACTCACTTTGTGGCAGTGCCATGGTTGCGTAAGCACATTGCTGAGTGAGTATGTGCTGATCTTCGCTGTTGTGGGGGAGTCGGCGTAAAAGTGGCGATTGGTCTCGTTTTATACGCGATTCGGGCCAGCTGTGCGGACGCAGAGCGCCATTGCAACAAAGACATTGGAAGAAACGGACGGACAGAGACAAGAGAGCAAGCACCACTGGGATATATATATGTATATATATATATGTACACGGAGGGCACCAGTGATCAAAGCCTTACTCTTCAGCTCTTTAACTGGTTATGAACAGCTCTCTTTTTACCCTGGTTTTTCGTTCACATTTTCCACCCACCTCGGAGCTCGATTTCCAGGTGTTTGGGCTCCCGCGTGGGCGCTTGAACCGTCCGTCGGTCAAAATTCGTGCGAGGAATGTTTCATCGCTCGAGTGTTGGTGCATCGTCGCGTAGCATACCCACAATTGCATCTTCTTCAGCCCAGCCCACGCCAGCACTGCGTTGTTGGAAATCCCTTTCTGCCTGGAGTTCCCTGCCTGGAGTTCCCTGCCTGGAGGTTCCCTGGGGTTGCCCACCGGCACAGAACAAAAAAAAAACCCCTTGCGTGTCGCCACCAGATTATAAGGACACTGCAATGAACAATTCAATTAGTAAAAAGCCACGAGACCATCCAACACACCATCTAAAATGGTACGTCAAAGCTTATCCATGTCCATAGTTCAAGCCTCTAACTTCGGCACCAGGTCGCGACCGGTCTCCCAACAGGGTGGGTCGTCAAACACTCCCGCTCACACAACAGAGAGTATTACTTCAACCTATCCACAAAGGAGTCAGTTTGGGAGCCACCAGCAGGCACAGATCTCGAGCAGTTCCACCAATATCAAAATCAGCCTAAGAAAGTGAAGGCCAGTCATCTCTTGATCAAGCATTCTGGGTCAAGAAGACCAGCTTCTTGGAAGAGTGAAAACATCACACGTTCCAGGGAGGAAGCCCTTGAGATCTTGAAGCAACACCAAAAACGGATAGTCAATGGTGAAGCAACTTTGGCAGAGATTGCCACGACGGAGTCAGATTGCTCTTCAGCAAAGAGAGGTGGAGATCTAGGGTTTTTTGAGAAGGGTCAGATGCAGCCACCATTTGAAGAGGCAGCCTTTGGGTTGGATGTGGGCCAGTTGAGTGATGTTGTGGAGACGGATTCCGGCCTACACTTGGTCCAGAGAACTGCCTGATAGTATAACGTACTTCCACACACTTTGTAGCTCTGCACTGAACACTTTTGTTGGTCACGTGACCTTGCCACCTGACCGGTCACGTGGGACCACCCTCCCCGAGTCAGCAGACGGAAATTCCCATGTGACTTCGACGTCGCATCGCTGAGATTTCCCCGAGATACGTGAAAACCCAGAAAACCCTCCTTCCATTCCAGGAATCCTCAGGAACATAACACTCAGATGAGTCTGATCGACGGCAAGCAGATCGCACAGGCCATCCGTGAGCGCATTCACACCGAGATCGCGGAGATCCAGGGCAAAGATGCCTCGTTCAAGCCAACTCTGTACATCCTCCAAATCGGTGCCCGTCCTGATTCCTCCACCTATGTCAAGATGAAGCTTCGTGCTGCCGCTGAGGCCGGCATTGAGTGTGTAGCAAAGGCCCTGCCAGAGGAGGTTTCCCAGCAGGAGATCCTTGACACCATTGCTGCGCTGAATGCCGACGATTCAGTGCATGGTATCTTGGTCCAATTGCCATTGCCAGCACATCTTGATGAATCCAAAATCACCGGTGCCGTGTCTGCTGACAAGGACGTTGATGGATTTGGACCGGTCAATGTTGGTGAGTTGTACAAGAAAGGAGGTGTGCCAAGTTTCATCCCATGCACCCCAAAGGGAATCATTGAACTTTTGAAGCAGTCCAATGTGACCATCGAAGGTGCTCATGCCGTTGTCCTGGGTAGATCCGAGATTGTGGGTGCTCCTGTTGCCACTTTGCTCAAGAACGAGAATGCCACCGTGACTACCCTTCACTCTAGATCCACTAACGTGGAACAACACTTGAAGCTTGCAGACATTGTCGTTGCAGCCATTGGCCAGCCAAACTATGTCAAAGGTGAATGGTTGAAACCAGGTGCTGTTGTTATTGATGTCGGTACCAACTTTATCGATGATGCCACCAAGAAGTCAGGTTCTCGTATGGTTGGTGATGTTGATTTTGAATCCGCAAAGCACGTGGCTTCCAAACTCACGCCAGTGCCGGGTGGTGTTGGTCCAATGACCGTTGCTATGCTCTTGGACAATGTGATCATTGCCGCTAAGAGATTCTACGAGCAAAGAAATGATAACGCCTTTAAGAACCCACTGCTGCTCAACCTTCAGAAACCTGTGCCATCTGACCACGAGATCTCCCGTGATCAGACTCCAAAGCACATCACCGAAGTGGCCTATGAGTCCGGAATTCTCCCAGCCGAGCTGGAGCCATATGGTTCATACAAGGCCAAGGTGAAGCTCAACGTCTTGGATCGTCTGGCCCATAAGCAAGACGGTAAGTATATCCTCGTCACTGGTATCACTCCAACCCCATTGGGTGAAGGTAAGTCCACCACAACCGTGGGTCTTGCTCAGGCCCTTGGTGCTCATTTGCACAAAAGAGCATTTGCCAATGTCAGACAACCATCCATGGGTCCAACTTTTGGTATTAAAGGTGGAGCAGCCGGTGGTGGTTACTCTCAAGTTATTCCAATGGATGAGTTCAACATGCATGTTACAGGTGATATCCATGCGATCTCTATGGCTAATAACTTGCTTGCTGCTGCCATTGACACAAGAATGTTCCATGAATCCACCCAAAAGGATGGTCCTTTCTATAAGAGACTCGTCCCTGCTAAGAAGGGTGTGAGAACGTTCACAAAATCCATGCTGAGAAGATTGGAGAAGTTGGGGATCGACAAGACGAATCCAGATGATTTGACTCCAGAAGAGGCTGCTAGATTTGCCAAATTGGATATTGACCCTGAGACGATCACATGGAGACGTGTTGTTGATATGAATGATCGTTTCCTACGTGGTATTACCGTTGGTGAGGCCCCAACTGAACGTGGTTTCACCAGGCAAACTGGGTTTGACATTTCTGTCGCCTCTGAATGTATGGCTATTTTGGCCCTTGCCAATTCCTTGCCGGACATGAGAGAAAGATTGGGTCGTATCGTTGTTGCATCTTCCAAGAGTGGTGTTCCAGTTACATGTGAGGACATTGGCTGTGCTGGTGCCATGACTGCTCTGTTGAAAGATGCGATCAAGCCAAATGTGATGCAAACTCTGGAAGGTACTCCTGTTTTCGTCCATGCCGGTCCATTTGCCAACATCTCCATTGGTGCCAACTCTGTGCTTGCTGATAAAATGGCCTTGAAGCTTGCCGGTACTGATGAGTCTAACCCATCTGCTGAACCAGGCTATGTTGTTACTGAGGCTGGTTTCGACTTCACCATGGGTGGTGAACGATTCCTTAACATCAAGGCTAGATCATCAGGGTTGATTCCTGACGTTGTTGTCATCGTTGCCACTGTCAGAGCCTTGAAGGTTCATGGTGGTGGTGCTGAGGTGAAGGCTGGTGCTCCATTGCCACAAGAGTACTTGACTGAGAACGTTGAGTTCCTGGAGAAGGGATGTGAGAACTTGAAGAAGCACATTTCGAACGCTAGAGAGTACGGTCTTCCAGTCGTTGTTGCCATCAACAAGATGACCACTGACACTGATCGTGAGCATGAGGTTATCAGAAATGCCTCTCTTGAGGCTGGCGCCGTTGACGCTATTGTCTCTAACCATTGGGAAGAAGGTGGAAAGGGAGCCATTGACCTTGCCCATGGTGTGATCAAGGCCTCTTCTGCTCCAAAGGATTTCAAATTCCTTTATGACCTCGATGAACCAGTGGTGACCAAGATTGAGGCCATTGCCAAGAAGATGTACGGTGCCAGTGAGGTTGAATTACTTCCAGAGGCTGCTAAGAAGATCGAGCAGTATACCGCACAAGGATTCGACAAGTTGCCAATCTGTATTGCCAAGACGCAGTATTCGCTCTCGCATGACGCTTTGCTTAAGGGCGTTCCAACTGGGTTCAAGTTCCCAATCAGAGACGTTAGAGCGTCCATTGGTGCTGGATACCTGTATGCCCTTGCGGCTGAGATCCAGACGATCCCAGGTCTTGCTACTCACTGTGGTTTCATGAACGTGGAGGTTTCTGAGGATGGGGAGATTGAAGGTTTGTTCTGAATAGATGGAAAACGCTAAGCGGGCTCTCATGTAGTGGTAGAAAGCGGAGTCTTTACTCATTGGAAAGAGGATTTATTGAAATCATGAGGTTCGACGCGTACAGCTGAGAGATACACATGGAAACAAAAAATCAGCATGATTTGGAGGTCAAATGAAGGTCATGAGCTAGAGGATACTCTAAGGGATGAGACGACGGGAGCTTGGGAGAAATCCTATGCAAGTCCTCCAGCGGCAAAAAAGTGTGATGTTTCAGTCTGTTGATGGGGCCAAGCAAGTTTTTTGGGCAATGCTATTATTGTATCAAAAGGGTCCTCATGTTGACTGTGCGGATGTCTTCTTGGATCCACTCGTGTTATTGCTACCGCAGTAACCAAGATGGGAAGGCAATATTACTCCCAGATGAGTACGAAGGAGCAGGCTCGCTGTCAAGGACGGTGTCAATGGTCTAGTGATGTCAGATGAGATAAGGCGGGATAATGACATGATGTGGAGGCAATGACAATATGCATGGACCGAGAGCGGCAAGATTACTCAGTACGACATACTGAGTAATCACCAACGGCTATCGTGCTATGGTACTGCTGTTCTATGGCATCGTCGCCCATGCTCGTCGCTCTCTCTGTTGTAACTCCGCTGAGTTGATTTTTTCTTTCAGCCCCCCCCCCCCGCGGGGCCAAAACGAGAGCTGGGGAGGGGGGGGGGCCTCGGCTCAAAAATGGCAACTACAAAAGGCTTGAGCTGCCCGCCTAAATTCAAAAGAAGTTGGCTGAACAGAGAGAGAGACTGGACGGGCAACTGACGAACTTTCAACTGACGGATTCTCAACGCCCATGCCCACGCCCGCGCCCGCCCCCCGCAGAGACCTCGAGCACACGCTTGCGCTTAAGCAGGTTGCCCATGACGTGTACGCCAATACTCAACGGCTCCATGTCCCTCCAGGTGCTCGCGGTGTCTTTGGAGGAACCCTTGTCGCACAGGCACTTTGGGCTGCAATGCTGACTGTTCCCACGGAGTTTGTTCCACATTCCTTGCACTCATACTTCGTCAATGGTGGTGATGGGAAGAACGACATTGAGTACAGGGTGGGGAGACTTCGAGATGGTAAGAGTTTTGTACTCCGCGAGGTCAAGGCATTCCAAGGTGAGACTCTTGTGTTTGTGGAACAGGCGTCCTTTGCCAAATTGAAAGCTGGTAGTGACAAGCTGTTGAACCATGCAAAGGAGATGCCTCGGTTGGATTTCTTCAAGTTCTACACCGCAAGGGAATCCTTCCAAAGGGGGATGGTGGATACTGGTATAGTATCGCAAAGTACATTCGAAGGGACGCTAGCATACTTTGATCGATTTGAACAAGGACCTTTGGAGTATAGATTCGAACCAAAGATGTGGCACACTTTCAAGAATGATGATGACTATCATAGACTACCGCACGAGATAGATGTGGATTCGTACCTTAAGCTTCGTATCCCGTTAAGGGATCCAAGGTTCAACTACATCGCCATGGCATACTATTCTGATTCACATCTTTTGCTCACCGTGAGCAAATTCTTTAAGAAGCCCGTTGGCGCCATCGCGTTCAGCGTGAGTCTTGATCACACCATTTACTTCCATAGAGAACCAAAAGTTAATGATTGGAATCTGTTCCATGTGACACATCCAAGATCAGGAGACTCAAGACATATACTACATGGGGCTTTTTATGACAAGGATTCTGGTAATCACGTTGCAAGTGTCATCCAAGAAGGATTGGTTATCATGGGTGGCGAGCCAAAGTTGTGAGTTGCAAAATAGAGGAGATATCGACTGTCACCATAGCTTGTTTTTTTTCCCCCAACTGTGCTTGGAAGGCAGTCCCGAATAGCTGGCGCAGAGAGTCGGCCACACTACATAGCAATGGTAAGACGATCGTTCATCACCATGTGGCAGTAGCATCAGGCACGGGAATCCAAACTAGTTCCGCAAATTGATTCCACGATCCATCGGTCTTTGGAGAGAGATGAACAGTTCGACCATGAACATACGGCAATGCTGTCGCTGCAGCGTTATTCATCTGACCTAGTCGGCGTTATGGCTCTGCCACTGTCGCACCGATGGTGTGTCCCTCTCCAGAAGTGTTGGTATATGGAGGCTTGGGATTGAGTAGCTGGGTGGGTCCTGACCCCTACATGGGTGGACTGTGAGGTAATCGCCTCCACTTTGATGACGGGTCCATTTTTCGGGTGCTTTTTGCCTTTGATGATGATGGCGCCTGCACGCCGTTTCTCCGTCCATGCCATCTGCCCCAGCTCGGCAATTTGCCGGTCCGAGCACCCGAGCGGCTGTGCACTTCGGGGACGGCTTTAGTCGGCTCCGCCATGCGAGCGAAAACGACACCGAAGGAAAACACCGGCCCTTCATGTGTCCCCTAACCGTGCTGTATGGGCCGGGTGTCTTGAGGGAGGGGACCAAGGCTGCTTGGCCGGTGTCGACCAGGGAGCGTGTAGGTGCTGGATTGGAACGCAGTTGATACAATTGGCTTGGGCTGTCGTGTCGTCATAGTAGATGTACGTGTGCTGATACCGTCCTGGTAGTTGCTCCACAATAGGCTGTGTGTGGGGTGCTGAAATAACTGAAACAGCAACTGCCCCTTCCCTAATCCATGTACCACTACGGGTGGCGACTGGAAATATGGCTGTATCAGTTGTGCTGGGCCTGCTGGATCTTACTACCTGATCTGCGTGTTTGTCATTTCGGTTCTAGAAGAGGGTCCCCCATCCGGCCCGTGGGGTTATATCTGGATGGACCGCATTCTGAACGGTCCACTTGTGCCAGGGGTTAGCCCGTATTTGTAGCTTTTGTGATACTCCTTCTCGCAATTGTCAATAGCTTCCTTGGGCTTAGGTTCTAGGGCCGCGGCGGGCCCGGCACTGACGCTCTCCCATCCACTCGCACTCCTTCATTGGCTCTCTATCCTGCGCTACAGCCTCCGCACCACCTACACCTTCAACTCCATCCACCTCCGACCAGTTCGGCCCAAAAATGTACACCCGAGATTTGTTTTGCATCCGACCCGAAACAAAAACAACATTTTGAGAAAAACACACAGCAGTTTCCAGGCATAAAAAGGACGCTATGCCCGCCTTTGGCCGATTAGCAATCAATTTCCCATAACCACAGCACCATGACAGATCATCTCGTCGACCACGGCCTTGGACGCTACCAAGGCTTTGACGAGTCTGTGCAGGGTGAAGTGCAAGATTTGGCGCGCACTTTGACCCAGCGGTCACTACTGGCTGCTGACAAGCCGGAGACTGATTCCCAGTTTGATGACGAGGTTTCCCGTGTGTCCAGTATAGCTCCAGGAGTTAATCCTATGGACTTTGAGAGCGCTACGTTGGACCCCAGACTGGACCCATCCAGTGATGATTTCGAATCCCGCTTCTGGATGAAGAACCTGAGAGCATTGATGGATAAGGATCTTGACCATTACAAGCCTTATTCATTGGGTATCACCTACAAGAATTTAAGAGCTTCGGGTGTTGCTGCCGACGCTGATTACCAGTCCACCACCCTCAACATGCCAATGAAACGTTTTCAGGACTTCAAAGCCAACTATCTCACTTCAAAATCTCAAAAGGCCAAGACCCATTTCGATATTCTCAAGCCAATGGATGCCATCATCCAGCCAGGTGAGGTTGTCGTGGTCTTGGGAAGACCAGGTTCTGGTTGCACCACTCTTTTGAAGTCCATTGCCTCCGATACCCACGGTTTCTCCATAGGAGACGAGGCTGAGATCTCTTATGAAGGTCTAGCACCGAAGGAGGTTAAGAAGCATTTCAGAGGTGACGTTGTCTACAACGCTGAGTCCGATATCCATTTCCCACACTTGACAGTTTGGCAGACTCTATCCACCGCTGCAAAATTCAGAACTCCTCGCAACAGAATCCCAGGTGTTTCAAGAGAACTCTTTGCCGAGTCTCTAACCAATGTGTACATGGCCACCTACGGTTTGTCCCATACAAAGCAAACCAAAGTGGGTTCCAACTTGGTGCGTGGTATTTCTGGTGGTGAGAGAAAGAGAGTGTCCATCGCTGAGGTTTCCCTTGCCGGTGCAAGATTACAATGTTGGGATAATGCCACTAGAGGGCTTGATGCTGCCACTGCATTGGAATTTATCAGAGCCTTGAGAACATCTGCTGACGTTCTTGATGTTACTGCCTTGATTGCCATCTATCAGTGTTCTCAAGACGCGTATGACCTTTTCGACAAAGTTTCTGTCTTGTACGATGGTTACCAGATATATTTCGGTCGTGCTGATGAGGCTAAGGACTACTTTATCAATATGGGTTGGGAATGTCCTCAACGTCAAACCACTGCCGACTTTTTGACCTCTGTTACCTCTCCAAGAGAACGTGTCCCACGTGCAGGTTATGAAGGTAAGGTCCCAAAGACCCCATCTGAGTTTGAGGCCTACTGGAGAAAGTCCCCTCAGCATGTTGCATTAATGAAGGAGATTGATTCCAAATTGGCTGAAGATGCTGCTCATGAAAACGTTCAGAACATCTACGAGTCCAAGACTGCCACCCAGGCCAAGAAGATGAGACACAGTTCTCCATACACTGTTTCCGTCACTATGCAGGTGAACTATTTGCTCAAGCGTGAGTTCCAAAGAATCCGTAATGATTTGGGTTTTCATCTATTCTCCGTTGGTGCCAATTCCCTCATGGCGTTGGTCCTTGCCTCAATCTTTTACAACTTGCCAGCTGCAACATCTTCTTTCTACTATAGGGGTGCAGCCTTGTTCTTTGCTGTTTTGTTCAATGGTTTCTCCTCCTTCTTGGAGATAATGTCCTTGTTTGAAGCTAGACCAATCATTGAGAAGCATAAGCAATATGGTCTCTACCATCCTTCTGCACAAGCCTTGGCCTCTGTCATTTCTCAGATTCCTTTCAAGATTTTTACTGCTGTCTTCTTCAACTTGATCTACTACTTTATGATCAACTTTAGAAGAGATCCAGGTCACTTCTTCTTTTACTTGTTTGTGAACATTCTTGCAACGTTTACAATGTCTCATTTCTTCAGATTGGTTGGCTCTATGTCGTCAACTCTGCCACAAGCTTTGGTTCCAGCTCACATCATCTTGCTTGCCTTGGTCTTGTTCACAGGCTTCACTATTCCAATTGATTATATGCTTGGTTGGTGCAGATGGATTAACTACCTTGATCCAATGGCTTATGCCTTTGAGTCGCTCATGGTTAATGAGTTCCATGGAAGAGACTTTGACTGTTCCGGTTACATCCCAGGAAACCCGGCACTCCATCCAGAATGGGCTCCTGAAAGTTGGATCTGTAACGCTGTTGGTGCTGTTGCAGGTCAAACTTTTGTTAGCGGTACTGAGTTTTTGGAACTTTCCTACCAATACAGAATTGGACACAAGTGGAGAAACGTTGGTATCCTGATTGCCTTCATGCTTGCACTTTTGTTTGGTTATCTGATCTTCTCCGAGTATAATGAGTCTGCTAAGCAGAAGGGTGAAGTGTTGTTGTTCCAGCGTTCTACCTTGAAGAAGCTCAGAAAGCAATATTCCGCTAAGAACGACATTGAAGGTGGAAAGGAGCGTGAAATTACTGAGCAGCCTGAGGAAGAGGAGGTTAAAGTTGATGCCATTGAAGCCGGTAAGGACATCTTTCACTGGAGGGACGTGCACTATACAGTGAAGATCAAATCTGAGGAGCGTGAGATTCTCTCTGGTGTCGATGGATGGGTTAAGCCAGGTACTTTGACTGCGCTGATGGGTGCGTCTGGTGCTGGTAAGACTACTTTGTTGGATGTCTTGGCCAGTCGTGTCACTATGGGTGTTGTCACTGGTAACATGTTTGTCAATGGTCACTTGAGAGATTCTTCTTTCCAAAGATCTACTGGTTATGTCCAACAACAGGACTTACACTTGTCTACTGCCACTGTTCGTGAGGCATTGAGATTCTCCGCCTACTTGAGACAGCCCTACTCCGTGTCTAAGCAGGAGAAGGAAGAGTACGTTGAAGAGGTGATCAAGATCTTGGATATGCAGCCGTATGCTGATGCCATTGTTGGTGTTGCTGGTGAAGGTTTGAACGTTGAGCAGAGAAAGAGATTGTCTATTGGTGTTGAGCTTGCTGCTAAGCCAAAGCTTCTATTGTTCTTTGACGAGCCTACGTCCGGTTTGGATTCTCAGACAGCGTGGTCCATCTGTCAGTTGATGAGAAAGCTTGCCAACCATGGTCAAGCTATCTTGTGTACCATTCATCAGCCTTCTGCTATCTTGATGCAGGAGTTTGACAGATTGCTGTTCTTGGCAAAGGGTGGTCGTACTGTCTACTTTGGCGACCTGGGCAAACACTGTCAGAGCTTGATTGATTACTTTGAAGGCCATGGTGCACCAAAGTGTCCTCCTGATGCTAACCCTGCTGAGTGGATGCTTCACGTCATTGGTGCTGCTCCGGGTTCTCATGCTAACCAGGATTACCACCAGGTTTGGTTGAACTCCAGCCTCCGTAAGGATGTTTTGAATGAGCTTGATTACATGGAGACGGAGCTTGTTAAGCAACCAATTAACACTTCTGATCATCGAGAGTTTGCTGCACCAGTCTTGTATCAGTTCAGAATTGTCGCACAGAGAGTGTTCCAGCAGCTATGGAGAACTCCAACCTATATCTGGTCGAAGCTCTTTTTGGCTATCTCATCTTCTATGTTCCTTGGATTTGTCTTCTTTAAGGCAGACGCGTCTATTCAGGGCTTGCAGAACCAGATGTTTTCTCTTTTCATGTTCTTGGTCGTCTTCAATCCTCTCTTACAACAGATGTTGCCTGGCTTTGTCTTGCAGAGAGATTTGTACGAAGTGAGAGAGCGCCCTTCGAAGACTTTCTCCTGGAAGGCCTTCATCTCCGCGCAGATTCTTTCTGAGGTCCCATGGAACTTCCTTCTTGGTACCATTGCCTTCTTTTCGTTCTACTACCCTGCTGGATTCTACCGCAATGCTGAACCCACTGATGCTGTGAATCAGAGAGGTGCTTACGCTTGGTTCTTCACTTGTCTGTTCTTTGTCTTCATTGGTACGTTTGGTCAGCTATGTATTACTCCATTGGAGTTGGCTGACTCTGCTGGTAATCTGGCGTCTTTGTGTTTCACATTGTGTTTGACCTTCTGTGGTGTCCTTGTTGGCCCTAAGGCTTTACCTGGGTTCTGGATATTTATGTACAGAGTGTCACCATTCACCTACTTCGTTGATGGGTACTTGTCCAACGCTCTTGCCAACAATGTTCTCGAGTGCAGTGCGGCTGAGTTCAGAGTTGTCCAGCCACCAAGTGGTGAGACGTGTCAGGAATTCTTTACTGCTTACTTGAAAGCTGCTGGTACTGGATACTTGAAGGATCCCCTCTCTACGCAGGAGTGCCAGCTGTGTCCAATGTCTACGACGAATGACTTTTTGAGTTCGATCAGTCTGGACTATGGCCGCAAGTGGAGAAACGTTGGTATATTCATCGCCTTCATTGTGATCAATATGATTGGCTCCATCTTATTCTACTGGTTGGCCCGTGTTCCTAAGAAGGCTGACAGAGTGAAGACTGCTGCTGGTAAGAAGGAGGAGCAACCGTTGAAGGCTGTTGAGGAGGAGAAGACAGACAACTCCTCCACTGGTTGAAAGAGTGGGTCTGGGTTAGGGGGGACTTGATTGGTTGTAAAGATACATCTCGGGATAGGATTTGGTTTCATACATGCTTCTAGATGAGCTCTCCGTAGATACTTGATGTGATTAGTAAGGGACACGATCTTCTGATGGCTCAATTCGTTGTTGATTCAATGACTGCTGGCTGCCGACTTCACATTTTACTTATTTGCCGCTATTTTGTTCACTTCGTAGTTGCTGATCTAAATTCGGTTGTCATCAACTAGTAGACTGTAGCCACACCACTCAGCACTGGATACAGTGCCTTCTTCAGCTTTAAAAAGAGTCAGGAAATGCCTAATCTATACTGAGGGCCAAAAAAATGATGAGAGTAAGTGATTGGAAGAATTTCAGTGCTATATACCTACGAAGGGAAAAAAAGTTAAAACAAGGCCAAATAACTTTCCACTTGCCTTGTAGTAAGTCCGCATTATAAACATTGAACTGCACAATATTTGTACCATATTTGCTTCTTTGATCGCTCTCTTCGCTCCCTTGGGTGGAGATCAGACACTCTTCCAGCCCAGCTTTGTTACCACGGCAACGCGCGGTGAGATGGCGTTGATAAGCGCACACTTTTATCATCGGATTGTAAACAAAGGACCCAAACATCCGCCTGTGGATCCTTCTTACAGCAGGGAAAGGGAGCCGATGATGAACGCGGAGGCGGTTGACTTCGAAGTGATTGAGATCCACAAGGAGAACATAGAGCCAACGAGAGAGGGCCGCTCCGCGCTGGCTTTAAAGCAGCTGTTCAGCACAGGACACCAACAGCTGAAAGAACAACAGAGAATAGAGCGTGCCAACATTGAGGAGAAACTCCACCAGATTGATGATCTCGACGACCCACTAGAGCCGTATCTAGAGTACATTGAGTGGGTGGGGACAAATTACCCTTCTGGACGTTCGGCAGAGAGTGGGTTGGTACAGCTGTTGGAGAGATGTACATCCCAATTCCGCGATGCCATCTACTACAAGAACGATCCCAGGTATCTTAAGGTCTGGTTGAGATATGCAAAGTACTCAGAAAACCCTAGAGACATTTTTGTGTACCTTGCAAGAAAGGAGATTGGAAGACAGCTCGCCACATACTATGAGGAGTACGCCAATTTTCTCGAGACAAATGACAAGTACTCCCAAGCAAAGCAGGTCTATCAAGAAGGGTTGAAGCGGCAGGCCAGGCCACTTAAGAGACTTCAGCAACGGTTTCATGAGTTCAATACTAGGGTAGCTTCGAAGAACGTCTCCCCGAGTGGACCGCTCTCTCCAGTGTTCCCGGTGAGGCCCGCCCTCGCAGTTAAAAGTGGCACATCACTGTTTGAAACCCCATCACATGAGCTGACAAAGTCTAAGAAGAAGCTGGAGATATTTACAGAAGACGACGATAGGCCAGAACTAAAAAATGGTGGGTGGGAGAGCCTTGGATCAGCATCACTGAGGAATAAGGAGAACAGAGTAGAAACCACGCCATGGACAGACCAAACGCTCCCACAGGACCACTCTCCGAAAGTCAGAGTACCAAAGATCTCTGTCTTTAAGGACTCTAGCTCATTACCAAGCGGACCGGTCTTCAAGATTATTGAGGTACCAGGGAAAAAGACAGAGAAGGTGGACCTCAACTTTGACTTATTGTATCAAGCTACTGAGGAGTTCTGTCTTAACGAGGTATTGGCCATATTGAAGGGAGTTTACAAGAAATCAGAACCAAAAAAATCTGGCAGAGAATCTGATTCCCCTCGCTTCAAGTCTCTCGTAACTCAGATGAGATCTATGCAGTATGATGAGACGATTCAGTTACGAAGGGATGAGCTCAAGAAAAAGGCAAGTCCCACGGCCACGCTCTACACAAATGAGGCCAGTAATGAGATCGAAGCAATGTTCAACCAAGAGATCGATGAGGGTCATGAGGCTATGGATAATCAACTTATCTATGATGACTTCACCGAACAAGTTTCCAGAGAACGAACTGTTGACTTAACAGAGAGGGTCCCTGAAAGCCTCAAGAGAAAAAGAGAAGAGTTGAATGATGTCAAAGAGATAATACGGAAGAAGTGTATTGTCAATCCTGCCGATGAGAGTCTTAAGCAAATGCTTCTCAAAGACCTTCGCCCATCCTTGGCCACATACAGAGGATTCTACGCTTATGACAGAGAGATGAACATGTGCTCGATGTTGAAAAAGTCGCTAAACATTAAACAATCGCGGCAAGTATTCGTTGAGTTTGACGGCACTAGGGATCCTTTCAATCTGAAGTGTCTTCTTGGTGAAGGTGGTTACGCGTCAGTGTATCTTGCCGAGAGCATGACTGGCGACTTCAAGGCAATTAAATGCCAACGGCCATCGAGTGCATGGGAGTTCTACATCTTGAGACAGCTTGAAGAGCGTCTCCAAGGAGATTCTATTCTCAGCTCCATTGTCAACCATAGCGAGATTCACGTTTACAACGATGAAAGTTATTTGATTTTGGAGTACATCCGCAAGGGAACCATATTGGACGTTGTCAACTTCTTCAAGACATCGGACCGCAAGATGGATGAATCTCTCGTTGTATTCCTAACATGTGAGCTCTTGAAGGTTATCAATTCGTTGCACAGGATTGGAATTATGCATGGTGACTTGAAACCGGATAATTGTATGTTACGTTTTGGATCAGGATATGAGATGGACAGAGCCAAGGGATGGAGGAAAACTGGCGTCAAGGTCATTGACTTTGGGAGATCAATTGATATGAAGTTATTCCCTAAAAACGTTGAATTTAAGTCCAATTGGGAGACGGATAACCAGGATTGTCCAGAAATGAGGAATAAGGAGACTTGGACCTATCAAGCAGATTACTACGGGGTAGCAAGCATAATTCACACAATGTTATTCGGACATTTCATCGAGACGAGGTTCAACGGTGGGAAGCATGTGTTGTCAAACCCCCTTAAGAGATATTGGCAACAGGATATCTGGAACCCATTGTTCGACATGCTTATGAACTCCACAACTTATGGTGAACTTCCGTTAACCAAAGAGCTTCAGATGCATATCTCCAGGCTAGAAGAATGGCTCTCTCATAATGATCTGAGCTTGGTGAGCATATTGCGGGACATTGAATTTGGGGTGAAGTGACTAGAACTGTTGTAACGATGGAATGAGTGTATTGAAGTATCGTTAGTTCGTTTCCATCGCCTTTTCAGTTCCTTCAACAGCTTTGTTATCTTTCCCTCTAAAGGAGGATGCAATTCTTTGCTTCAAGCCTTGAATCTTTGCCCTAATGGTCACTTTGATGTCGAACTCTGCAGCTATGAGATCAGCATCAGCCTCTGGAAGAGTTCTTTTGAAGAGCAGGTTGAAGATGGTTCCAAAGGTCAACGACATCACCGTTGCAGTGAAGATGATCACGTTATAGGGCATACTGAAATCTGGAGTTGCAAGTGTAAGCAATGCCGGTGAAGTCCTAGCTCGGTAATTAACAGGGTATATCACTCTCACCATACCAGGTTCCACAGAGAACCCATGATTTGCATCAGGGGGGTATTCGGCAATGAGCAACATGGATTTGTCAAATTGGTAGGAGATGGCCACTGTAGATCTTGGCGGGAGCTGAATTTCAAACTCAAGATGCGTTGGTCTCTTACGATCGCTCTCTGGTTGATAGTAAATGGACTTTATGACGTCGTCCTGTCTTGCGCCGGTGACGACCAATGAATGCAGATACACTCTCATGAACCATGGAAGAGTTTCAAGATAAATCAAAGAACTTGGGACATCCAGGTTATTGGTGAATACCGTTCTAAGACCACCTTTATCCTGTCCATAACCGGTCATGGCCCTTGAAACAAGCACTGGAGCTTCTTCAATATCGTTCACAATGGAGGCATTTTCGGACTTTAAAATCACATTGTAGAGCGACTGCTCGACCAATTCGAAGCAATTATCTTCAGTACTATAGTGATAATAGTCACGCTGTAGATACACCTCCCAGTCTTGCGGAACATGGACGCAGATCTTCGAGGGCTCCTGCGATATCAAGTTGCCACCTTTCACCAAACGGCCAAAAGTATCCTCGAGGGAGAAAGACATCTGATCTTTCACATTGAGTGCAAAACATTGGAACGCATCATGCGGCTTGTTCTCATCACAGATGAGTTCATCACCACTCACAGGCTTTGGGATAGGAGATTTGTTTCTCCTCTGGGCCCTGGCAATGTCCACCACTGCGTCCACTTTCTGCTGCATGGTGTACTTGCATGACTCATCTGAGCAGTGTGTCTCAATGTCGATGGACATCATGTGCCACTCGGATTCGAAGATCCGATGTCCATCCAACAATGAGCTCAAACCAGCCTTCCCTCGCGTGGGAAGGAATTTAATGAAAGGTGTCAGGTTCTCCGTGCACACTGGCTCAGCAGGTAGCGCCGCCCTTAGAAGATAGAGCGAGTTGCTGCTGTTAAGCAAGGGGATATCACCATGGGGAGTGAGCGATCTTAAAGGGAATACCGTGTTTGCGGAGTCGATGAAGTTCAACGAGGCACAAAAAAGTCCCGAGAGCGAATTGACCAACGCCAGCCACTGCGTAAAGCTCGCTTCTGATGACTCAGCCTCGATGACGGCCCAAATCTCCACACCCACACCACCAGTGGACTCCCCGGCATCGGGAAGCTGTCCCCAATGCTCTGAGTCCCACCAGCCCTGGCCAAACCGGAGATGGAGCTCTCTGGTGCTCGTAGACTGCAGAATCGGCGCAAGGGAGCGTGGAAACACCTTATAGTGTGTCAATGGCCGATTCTGGGACAGCGGTGTATCTTCTGACTCCAGAGTGAACTTGAACGATGTGTATACGTGGTTTCTCGAAAGCGGTGTAATATTGAGCTCTTCGCTGTACGGGAAGGACACCGACCTCAAACTCTCCAAGTCAGCAGAAGCAGGAGCAGAAGCAGAAGGAGCAGAAGCAGAAGCAGAAGGAGCAGAAGCAGAAGCAGAAGCAGAAGGAGCAGAAGCAGAAGCAGAAGCAGCAGCCAGAAGCGGCAGAACAAGCGGGAGCCAATGCATTTTCTCCTGTCCAAGGTCCCTGCAACTGACAAATCGAGTGCTTGAGCCTCCGATTGTTTTGATGAAGTTTGGCGCACTGGTCGGAATTGCAGCGGCCGATCCGCCTTCGGTCTGAGCAGCTGCCCACACAAAAATCTCGACCTCCCGTTTCCTGGCGCTTCGGGCTGCTCCATTTCGGCACAGGCGACAGCGGGCAATGACGGAAGCCAGTAGACGGGAGACGATGACAGGTCAGCTTGGCATACCGAGAAGCGTTGCGGAGTCTGCCAAAAAAGAGGCCGAAGAGGTGGATTTTGATCCGATGGCGGAGAGACTCGGTGCAAGATCCAAGGCCCAGACAGAGAGCGACTATCACAAGCGCCGCTACGAGCGTGAACTTTCACCGGAGCGTGACCCGCGGCTGTCAGATGAGCAACTAGCGGAGGCTAGAGAAAAGGAACACCTTGTGCGACTTGAGTCAGCGCAGAAAGAGGAACAAACGGCCGTTGAGGCCGGCGATGATGGAAGCAAAACTCCACCAAGACGTACGCGCAAGCGGAGATGGGACGTTGGAGCCGATAATGAGAACGCAGAAGCACCTAAGAAAGTGAAGAGCAATTCCCGAATCAAATGGGAGAAAGACGTGAACAAGACCCAAGATGAGGGCTATACCATTCCCACAGAAACCGCGGTGCCCTCTGCTGTGATAAGAGAGACACTGGTTACCGAAGTACCGGGCGTCTCTGACCTTCAGTTCTTCAAAGAGCAGGATGCAAAGTATTTCGGAAAGCTCCTCGATGACAAGGACGAGAACCAGCTTTCGTTGGACGAGCTGAAGGATAGAAAGATCATGAGACTACTTCTGAAAGTCAAGAATGGGACACCGGCGGTACGAAAAGTTGCATTAAGACAGCTTACCGATGGTGCACGCGCATTTGGAGCAAAGGCCTTGTTCAACCAGATCCTGCCGCTTCTTCTCGAGAAGAGTTTGGGAGACCAGGAGAGACATCTCCTGGTTAAAGTTGTTGACAGAATTTTGTATAAACTGGACGACATGATCAGGCCATATACGCATAAGATTTTGGTTGTCGTTTCGCCTCTTCTGATCGATCCAGACTACGTTACGCGCGCAGAGGGTCGTGAGATTATCTCTAACCTGGCAAAGGCTGCTGGACTATCACATATGATTCTCACAATCAGACCAGATATTGACCACAGTGATGAATATGTGAGAAATACTACCTCAAGAGCTCTGGCAGTGGTGGCAACAGCGCTAGGCATCCCGGCTCTTCTTCCATTCTTGAAGGCGGTGTGCAATTCCAAGAAATGCTGGCAGGCAAGGCACACGGGAATCAAAGTGATCCAGCAGCTTGCTATACTAGCTGGATGTGGTGTACTTCCCCACCTGAATGGCTTGGTTGAATGTCTGATGAAGGGACTCAACGATGAACAACTCTCTGTTAGAATCATTACAGCACAGGCTCTCTCCGCTCTCGCAGAGGCTTCAGCTCCATACGGGATTGAGTCATTCGAAGACACACTTGAGCCCTTATGGAACGGTCTACGCAGACATAGAGGAAAGGGACTTGCCGCATTCTTGAAGTGTATCGGTAACATGATTCCGTTGATGGAACCAGATTATGCGAGCTACTACACAAGAGAATTAATGAGAATCTTGCTGCGAGAGTTCAGCTCGCCGGATGATGAGATGAAGAAGACTGTACTCAAAGTTGTTCAGCAGTGTGCAGCGACCAATGGCATCGAGCCACGGTTCCTCAAAAGTGAGCTATTACCACCTTTGTTCAAGAATTTTTGGGTTAGAAGAATCGCTCTTGATCGTCGAACATCAAAAGCAGTCATTGACACCACAGTTGCACTGGCTGAGAAAGTTGGCACACAGGAAATCATCGAGCGCCTTCTGAACACACTGAAGGATGAGTCAGAGCCCTTCCGTAAGATGGCGGTTGACACTATTCAAGCAGTCGTCATCAAGCTCGGATCAACCGGCCTTACTGAGAGAACGGAGGAAAGGCTTGTTGACGGAATTCTTGTGGCGTACCAGGAGCAAACCGTTAGCGACAGCGGCATTCTCCATGGAGTCGCCGATACGATAAAGTCCTTGGATACCAGGGCTAAGCCATTTATCGGCGCCATTGTTACCACGATTCTTCACAGACTGAAAAGTAAGACCCCAGAAATCCGTGAACAAGCTGCCGATCTTATAGGGCTCATCGCTCCTGTGCTTAAGTCTTGTGGTGAAATAGATATCCTGGGGAAATTATCCACTGTTCTTTATGAGTCCCTTGGTGAAGTGTTCCCAGAAGTTTTGGGGTCGATACTTGGTGCCCTCACATCCATTGCTTCTGTTCTGGGCATCTCCGATATGAAACCACCCGTGAATCAAATTCTTCCCACCATCACGCCCATCCTGAGAAACAGACACGAAAAAGTACAGGAGAATGCAATTGAGCTGGTTGGACAGATAGCAGACAAAGGCGCAGAGTACGTCTCTCCTAAGGAGTGGATGCGTATCTGCTTTGAGCTTCTTGATATGCTGAAGAGCACAAGGAAGGGAATCCGCAGAGCAGCAAACAGAACATTTGGACTAATTGCAAAAGCTGTCGGCCCACAGGACGTCTTAGTGACATTGTTGAATAATTTAAGAGTCCAAGAACGTCAGCTGAGAGTTTGCACCGCAGTGGCCATAGGTATCGTTGCAGAGACATGCTCACCGTTTACTGTTCTCCCGGCTCTCATGAATGAATACAGAACACCAGAGGTGAATGTACAGAATGGTGTGCTCAAGGCTATGACCTTTATGTTCGAATACATCGGAGAGATGTCTGCCGATTATGTCTACGCTGTTACACCACTTCTGGAAGATGCACTTACAGACAGAGACCAAGTACATAGACAAACGGCTGCCACTGTGGTGAGACACATTGCGCTTGGGTGCATCGGGTTAGGGCATGAAGATGCCTTCATTCATTTGTTGAACTTATTGCTGCCGAATGTGTATGAGACATCTCCACATGTGATAGCGAGAATCCTTGAAGGCATTGAGGGAATCAGGAATGTGGTTGGTCCTGGTGCTGTCCTCAATTATACCTGGAGCGGACTGTTCCATCCAGCAAAGAAAGTGCGGAATCCATTCTGGAAAATTTACAACAGTGCCTATGTGCAGCAGCTGGATTCATTGGTTCCTTACTACCCACAATTAGAGGACGACGGATACAAGCTGGGTGTTTTTGATGCGATAATATAAATAACTGTATCCTGTTATTTGAATAGAGGTTCGGAATCCGAACTATCACTGTACTCCTCGACAATACTGTTTTTTCCCGCGGCATCGACGTTGCCAGGTTCTTCTTGCTCTTCATCCTCCTCTTCAGATTCATCACTCTCCGAATCCCCACTCTCTTCGCCGCTGTCTTCGCTCTCAGGCTTCTCCTCGTAGACGATTTTCTTGCCCTGGGGGTTTCCCTTAGGCGACTCATTAGCAAAGAAGTCATCAAGACTCTGCAGTTTGTACTTCTTTTCAGTTGGTGGTGCCGAATGGACCGTCTGAGAGGAGCGAGCATGGGTTGAAAACCGTTGACCTATACTCTTCGCAACCTCTTTCACATCGATAGGGTCTCTCACTGTGCTTGGAGGACGTGACTCAGAATCTGACCATGCAACAAGACTGTTGTAATCTTTCACAATGTCTTCTATCGGCAGAGATCCAATCCCATCTTCCCTGTTCTTAGTGAATCCATCGCTGTTCCTTTTGAGCGTCACTAGAGGAACAGGTTTTGGAGCCTGTAAAAGAAGTGTGGCCAGTTGTGTGTGACTGGAGCTCAGCAGCGTGTAAAGCATTCTTGAGCGGTCTCTGATATCAAACACATCATCGTACCGACCGAGCTTGATTGTGTAATTGAACATCTTGGATACTATATTATCATAGTTGTAATTCTCTAGTGCAGAGTCGCCAGTTGATCTCTTGTAGTTCTCCAGATCATGAGAATAGACTTTTGATGCAAGCATGATGATCTGGTATCTGACATCAGAGATTTCATTACAGAAGTTCTTGATCAGCTTGCGGAGAACATCCGGACCAATCATTGGCTCTATCTCTGAAAACTCACCAACAAGCCAGATGATACTCTCCTTAGCATTATTAGCAAGTGACTGATCTTCCAGCAGATGCGCCAGTTTGACAACGGTTCTCACATTATTCCTTGGATTCTGTTGCACCAAGTATCTCACGACGGTCAAGAGCTCGGATGTGACTGCTGGATCCTGCTTGGGCGCCGAGACCTCATTGAGAAGCCATTTCAGAGTCTTTGAATTCCAGTATTCGCTGATCTGTGAGCAGATACCAATGGCCTTGACACTTTCGATAGCGATTCTAGGATCACTGGAGTGAAGCGCATAGTACTGCAGCTCGTGGGCGATGGTTTTGATGTTGTTCTCGTTGCAAATAGATGATAGGACCTTCAGTTTGTACTTAGCAACATAGACGTCGTCACTGGGCAGCAGGTAGAAGCGTTTCTCGTACTGGACAAATATGGTTGGGTCATGGATGGCCATATGGAGGATGCTCTGGAGAATAAAAACGCGTGACTCCTTGCGGCTTGTGAGTAGGCATCTCAGGAAGGAGGCAGCGATCTGGGCCTCCTTGAATGTCTTGGGTGGAGTCAAATGGAAAAATGCCCGACCAATAGCAAGGATGACCGCTTCGTTTCTGCTATACACAAGAGGCCTTATCGCATCTAAGAAGAGTTTGAGATCCGGATCAAATTCCACATCGTACACTGGGAATGGGATCTCATTATAAATCTCTGGCAACTCGATAAAGGAGTCGTCATTGGATGCTGTGTTGATGATCTTCGGCTTCAACAAGAAGAGCCGCGAGTAGCTAGTGAGCGCCTCTGTAACGTATATCTGCGTCCACTCATCAAAGTCGGTCATCATGGAGCATAGCCGACGAAAATGGCCATGAAGTAGTTCGTACTTCCCATGACAAATCGTTCTATATGCAAACACGGCAGAGCTCAATACTGTCACGTCATGGTCCTTGAGCAACTGTTTAATGAAGCCAATCATCTCCTCTTCAACAGAGCTCCCGTAGTTGTTGTACACGTTGATGAGAGAGATTGCAGCAGCCCGCCTCACACGGGCAGAAGGATCAGTAGAGCACTTCTTGATACCCAATAACACGATCTGATAGATCGAGGAAATGCGTATTTCAGACATCACACGAATGCCTAGAGCTCTCACTTGTTCGTTGCTATCAGCGAGCGACTTCTGTATCGCGTTCACTGAGAGCAGAGCCGTATCGTTCTCCGTGTCTGCATATCTCAAGAGGTATGAGTAGACAAGCTTCCGAACGCTCAGATTCGCCGACGTAACGTTCTTCACAACGTCTGTAAAGAACTGGGAGGCATCCTCTCCACTAGAAAGCACTGATATGACGTACTTCAGACCCTTAAGGATATCTCTGTCGGACTTTGAGCTCAGGAGCTTCGACACTTCTTGTGGTCTGAGATCGCCTGGTGTGTCCGCGAGTCTTGCTGATGCTGCTGCTGCGGCTTCGAGACCCATGTCCCGGGCCTTTTCAAGCATCGATGTGATCCGCAGCATCGTGTCCGCCATTGTGTGATGGCAACTGATGGATCAGCTGTTCGCTTCAAGTTTGGTGGGTTTGCATTCTTGAATTTCACAGCCAAGTCTTCCGGGCCTCACTAAAAAGGCGAGATGGACTTCCACTACGCGATACAATTACAGCAGTCACAAAACAATTGCACTAAGACATGCTCTTTCCTTTCATTGAGTCCTGAATATGTATTGTCGGATCATTGGTAGTTGCTTGCGTACTTGTAGTCTGTGATCTCATAAAAGTTCTCCTTCACATTTCTAACGGAAACAAATCTGCTAAGGATGTTACCCGAGCCAGCCTTGTCATTGGTCCCGGAGGCTCTGGCACCACCGAACCATTGCTGACCCACAACTGCACCAGTGGACTTGTCATTTATGTAGAAATTTCCGGCAGAGTAGCGGAGCTTCTCCTCCGCAAGTCTGATGGCCTCGCGGTCCTTCGCAAATACTGAGCCTGTCAGACCGTATCCAGTAGTGCTATCAACCTTGTGGAGGATAGCTGCGTAGTCAATGTCGTCATACACATATACTGTAAGCAGAGGGCCGAAGAATTCAGTCTTCAAGAATGGATGATCAGCGTTAGTGGTCTTCACCACAGTTGGCTCTATAAAGAGACCTTGAGACTTGTCGAATCTTCCACCAGAGACTAATTCAAGTTCAGGATCATTAGCGACAGATTCAATAGCACTGGTGATCTTATCGAAGCTCTGTTCGTGAATGACGGGTCCCATGAACGCACGTAGACCCTCAGTAGTTGAGGTATTCAAGGGCTTGAGAGTGCTCAAAGATTCTGCGATAACCTTCTTGAAGTCACCCCAAACAGAAGATGCCACATAAACTCTGGAAGTGGCAGAACACTTCTGGCCCTGGTACTCAAATGCGCCGCGCACAGTGGACAATGCAGAGTGTAGGATTGAGGCTGAAGGGTGGATTACATGGAAGTTTTTACCACCAGTCTCACCAACAATTCTTGGGAAATCTCTGTACACGTCAAGAGCAACATTGTCGGATATCTTCTTGTAGAGGTTCTTGAAGACAGATGTGGAGCCAGTGAAGTGCAGAGCGCTGAACTCAGAGTCGCTTAGCACGGTGTCTGTCACCATGTTTGGCTCACCTGGGACAAAGTTGATGACACCCTTAGGGATACCAGCCTCCTCCAGGATTGTCAGCAGAAGGTAGTTGGAGAGTGCAGCAGTTTTAGATGGCTTCCAAACAACGGTATTTCCCATGAGTGCAGGTGCACCGACGAGGTTGGCAGCGATGGCGGTGAAGTTGAATGGCGTGACGGCGTAGACGAAGCCCTCGAGAGGTCTGTACTCAGCTCTGTTCCATACACCAGGACTGGATTCAGCGGGCTGCACAGAATATAGCTCCTGCGCATACTTGACATTGAACTTGAAGAAGTCGATGAGCTCAGCGACGGAATCGATTTCTGCCTGATACACGTTCTTTCCCTGTCCAAGCATTGTAGCAGCAAGCATATCATAACGGTACTTTGTACTGATGAGATCGGCAGCCTTCAGGAAGATGGCAGCTCTATCAATGAAAGGTGTGTTCATCCATTTCTCTTTTGCGAGCTTGGAGGCAGCAATCGCAGCTTTGACATCATTCTCTGTGGCCTGAGTCACGTTGGCCAATTCCTGCGAGACCTTTGCAGGGTTAACCTGTGCGCTTAGTTCTCTCTCGGTTCCCTTTCCGTAGATTCTCTCACCATTGATGACCAACGGGATATCCAGCGACCCATTATCCGTGAACTTTGTAATGGATGCTCTCAACAGATCCCAGTCCAACGTGTCCTTGTTTCCAAACTCCTTCACAGGCTCGTTCTTGATTTGAGGAATGTTTGGGTAAGCGAGCTGGGCAACAGTTCTCTGTTGGTGGAGCTGAACGGTGTTAAAGTTTCTCAGAGATGAAGTTGCGCTTGTCTTCAGGCCCCTTGTGAGGGCTCTGGATGCAGCTGTGCGGATAGCTGAGTAGCGGCAGGCATTTCTTTGCAGCATTTGATGAGTCAAGTGGTCGATGGGTCTATTGGGCGAGCCTTTCGACGACGTCCCTGGCGGGGTTGGTTCTCTTATATATTTGGTGGGGCCATCGCCCTGTGCGCCCAATCAGTTCCGCTTATTGCCCGTGCGGGCGGCTGCGCGGGGAAGTGCGAAGCGAATTCGGTCGCCGCTGGTCGCCGCCGGACGGGAAATCTAAGCGAACTAATTCTGGGGATTGTGCCAGATTTCGTTCGAGATCTTCCGAGTTGACTCCGCCGTACTACTCACTGTGCCAGTTGTACAACGCGCTATTATATACGTCATACAACAAGCTCACATAACTCGCTCTCCTCAGCAAGAAGTTCCTCGTTAGTCTTGAGCTTTATGGAAAGCCACAAGGCACCAATGGCTGCAACACCGCCAAAGCGGAACACCCAACCAAGACTGTCGTCGTATACCGAGCCATCAGCGTCATGTCTAGACAAAAAGTGGAACAAGAGACTGCTAAACAGTGAGCTGACCACCTGAGGTGCTGCAACAAAGATGTTATGAATACCCAAGATGATTCCAGCCTCATGCTCATAGTTTTCGAACTTGTCAGCAGTTGCTCGATGAAACCTGCCTCCAGCAACGTTTTCCCTTAGACCAGTGTGATCATTATGTATGAGAGCTTTGATCTCCTTGATACGTGAGATCTCCTCTGAAATGAGCACAAATGGGGCCCAAAGGGCGTTACCCCAGGTGATCCCTAGCACCCCAAAAAGTACAATCGCAGCAACTGAGGAGCGAATGAAGAAAGTTGCAGCCATACATAGGATGAACAATAGATGAGAAAAGTACCACGAATTTCTAACAGTAAGCCAGCTCGTAAACTTTAGACGGAAGTCTTCAATGTATCCCATCAGATTTGTGGACGCCACTAGAGATGTCTCATCAACAGCAAGAGCCTCACGCTTGAAAGGCTGCACCAGTAGAGGTAAAAGCAGATCAACGGCAAATGACGATATAGAATGCATGAGCAACGCAAGTGAGCCTCGACGTGTTGCCGCATCTTGAAGAGCTTTCAGTTGTTCTGGTGTCAATCCCGGTAGAGATGGATCTCTGGCTTGGAAGAACTCGTATTTATAGAGATCTCCGACATAGGTGGTGGTGTAAAAGAGCATTGGGAAGTAGCCAATCCATGCAAAGAACTCTGCCATACATATGAGCTTCACCTGAGGAGAAAGTCTGGTAATGCTTTGGCTTGTTTGTTTGTAAAGCGAGTACAACAGTCCGCTTAGTGAAGTCGGATTGTGTATTCCAAGCTCTTTGAGTCGCTTCGTGTTTCTCTTTCTCTCCGCTGTTATCACAATGTCAGTGGTTGGATTCCTCTCCTCTATATAGAGGAGTGAAAGAACTGTTACTGAAATGAGTACCAGGCTCGCAATCATCGCCAACACTTTAAACTGTGAGTTTCCAAGAAAGAAAAACACCTTGAGCAGATTAACCGATCCCATGAAGTATCCAATGATGTTGAATCCGCCAATCATGATGGCAGCCATCGCATTGGCAATCTGTTGTTGGTGAGTAGCGACATTGTCAACAATATACGCTCTTGCTGCTGCTTGAATGGCGCTGATGGAGAAATCAAGCATGTACACTCCGAGAGATGCAAACGGGATGGTTGCGGCCTTTATCCTGGCCATGGGTGTGTCCCGCGGGAAGAATAAAGAGACCAAGTCAACCGAGTAGCTTAGATAGAGAAGCGAAATACATGTCGCTATGCACCCTGCAATGATGAACGGCCTTCTCCGGCCTCGTTTGTTCTGTGAGTTATCACTCAAGATCCCAATGATGGGTTGACCGAGCGATCCACTGAGAGGTCCAGCAATCCATATCAGAGCCAGTGTCCCCTTGGATACACCAAGGGACAAGAGAAAGGGGGTGCCTTCGGAGAACTCAGTGCACCACGCCAGCTGAAGACCTCCCACAATAATGGTAAGCATCACGATGTAAGAAAAGGACCTTTCAGGGTTGATAGAGTCTTCGAGCTCGGCCGTCATGACTGTGGAAACAGAGCTAGTGTTTGTGCTTGTGCTGATGGAGGCTGAAGATCTGTTTGTCACAGCATTTGGGTGCAGTTGCTCGCTGAGCAATCGGCTCTCTTCAAGATGGGGAGCGCTCATGAGATTGCAAGCTTGGATGCCTATATTATCTCCACCTTACACTCGCTGGTAGGTGCTTTGGGGGAACCCCTCAATTTGGAACCGGGACACATATCTTTGTTTTGGAGACGCGAAACTTTCCACGGTCAAGCAAAACACTACCGCGGGCCAATCAACGCGTCATTCGACACTTCAGCTTGAACTTCTGTTTATTCAGGTACCATAGGCCGCCTGATCAACGCTATGACTATTGAGATGCTTAAAACAACGCAGGAAAAACCCAAAAGGTCACTGGATGACCAGGAGACTGATTGCCATGACCGCTCAACTGTCCAGCTTAAGAAACACCAAGGAAGACCTATAACGTCGTCAATACACCGTGAGTGTTAAAACAGCCTACCAAATGTACTGTATACTAACGGGACTCCCCAGAAAAGACTGTTACCATGATGATTGAAGCTTCCAAAAGCATGAAAGATTTCCCGAAGGTTCACATGGAGGGGCAGTCAGACGAGACGGAAGATCGTGTTCTCAGCAACGGTCAACTCCAAAGACCTTTCTGGCCCCAAATTGTGCACCAGAATGTCCGGTGAAGGTACCGAATCGCATTGCTGCCATTCAATGAGTATCAGATCCAAAGAGACTAATGCGCGTGGCTGTCATTTCCCTCTCTGATAGCGCAATGAGCTCAATAGGCGGATTATGCCAGTGGTTATCCACCCTTCCTAGCGCCTTGTTGTGAGATCCATTGCGATAATCGCTCTCCCATTGCTGAGGCTGGCATTGTGAGGGCTCAAGCAGAAGCAAACAAGCACGATTCATCAATAGCAAACCGCTGCCCTTTCTTTCACCTTAGCAGGAATCCTCTTTGTTCGCTATGAGCTCGCTTCCACCACTTCATAAGCGTCCTGCTGCTGTGCCAGTCGCCTGCCAGGCATAGACTGTTGGCGGGCGGGAAACTGATGAGGGACTCCAGGTATGGGGAAACGTACTTGTTGCGTCAAATATCAATACACAAATCAGGTTATGGTAGTCAATACCTAGACTAATCTCCCAAACAAGACCAAAACGTCGTCCGGCTCTGCCTATGGATGTAATTGCAGTGCATGCCAGGCGCCAGGCGGCCACCAGCTGCTACCTTGAACATATTGCAATGTACTATCTTTAATCTTCATTACTCCATTATCCTCCATAACAGGCCACATCAGCCGGGCAACCCCATCGGAAACGTTGGATGAGGATTGGTGAGGCCAGAACCATCAGGGATAACGTGGGGATCGCCAGAATCCGCAGAACTGGTGAAAGGGCGGCGGCTAATCCCAAAGCATTGAAGAATCCGGGGAGAAGTTCGCCGCCACGGTTCGTTTAAATTTTATATAAGGAGCCTTAAATATCCTCTTAGCTATCAACTTAATATAAGTTAGGGTGTTCTCACTTCGTCACCCGCAACAATAAGACCAGGGAGTCAAAGATCAAAGACTTGACGAGTAGTAGTAACGAAATTGATGATCGCTGGTTGAGGAGTTCTGATATCGATCGTCTTGTTGGAGAATATGATTAGCCATGTGTTGGTAGGGCCACGACTGAATGGCATATTGGTGGGGATCGCTAGGACCCCCAGAATATGATGAAAGGGGCGGCGGCTAACCTGAAGAAGAGTGAGGGGACTAGCCGCCGTGTTCGTCTATATAAAGAGCAGTACATCTGCTCTTAGCTATTCACCTAATATATGTTAAGCAATTATGAATTACCAAAGTGAAGTCACTGCTAAGGTGGTTTCACTACAACAGGTTATGAGCTCAACAGCTTCCCGGTTACT
>PPLI02000008.1:96007-226516 GCA_003707745.2 Williopsis misumaiensis
TGGTAAGCCATGTCCAGTATCAGCGGGTAACTGGGGATCTTGGCATATGGCCTGGTAGACCGTGCCCAGATACATCGGATATGGTCTGGTAAGCCATGTCCAGTATCAGCGGGTAACTGGGGGATCTTGGCATATTGCCTGGTAGACCGTGCCCAGATACAACGGATATGGTGTGGTAAGCCATGTCCAGTATCAGCGGCAAACTGGGGGATCTTGTCATCTTGACAATGGGCGTGGCCTATTGCCTGGTAGGCCATGCTCAGGAGTCCGATACGACGGGTATGCCCTGGTAAGCCATGCTCAGTATCAATGTGTAACGAGCACTGCCTGGAATGCCTACTATGAGCGGCAGTGTATAAGCTGGAAGTGTTACTTTTTATAATAGGGTAACCCGGGGCCTCGGCGAGGTCGCCCGGTGGGGAGAGAGAGAGACGGCAGATGTGGAGAATCTGGGGAGGATTCTGTAGACAGGACTAGTAGTAGTATATTGGAGTTGCCTAGCTGTTAACGTCGGCAGGCGGCCGGAGCTAAAACAGACCCAACTGCACGACCCGAGTTGTGCGTATGGACCATGCCCATGGCCACCCACAGTCCACTATATACATAATATAATATGACTACTAGATCAGAGATCAGGCCAGGAACTAACTAATCATAATGAACTGCTACAGGACAATTTGTCTCGTTGTAAACAGTAATTTCTGAGATTAGTGTTTTCCCCGGAGAATGGAGTGAAACATGGCTACAGAACTTTTGGCTGGATACCTGAGATAAAATTAATTTCAGAAAACATGGGCAGGTTGGTCTATGCCTTAAAGTTCCCACCATATAGCACTACTAAACCAGTACGATATATGAGCTAAACTAGAGCGAAATGGACTGAAATGGTACCCATGGCCGGCTTGATCCTTCCGATTTCCATTTCCTAATTGCGCGGACGAAGCCGACGCGTAAAGCGACCGACGCGAAACAAAAGATCTACTTTTGGGAAAAAACAGTCTAACGGGAGGGAGGTATGGTGTAGTTCCGCCAACTGGCAACTTAGATGCTATACCCATGGAAAGATTACCAAAAGATAAACTATAATCGATTATCCGTAGCCGTGTATGAGTAGTCCTACATTGTCTTCTCCATTGCCCAGCCCTAACATTAGTGTCACCTTTTTTGTTGTTCGCCAGTCGAATTAGTATTGATGCACCCGGGTGCATGGACTTCAATCATGTGCGTGGATTTAAAACCCCATACTAAAAAAACACGGAAAGTGCATGGATTACACAATAGACTGGAGAATGGGTTTGCTATAGCCTATATAGCTTCCAGGCTCTGTGTTCCCATCATCATGATCCACAATCTCTTACTCCCCATGGGCCATGTCCCGTCTCTACGAGATTCAAGTGTCGACAAAAGTTAAAAAGGTCTCTCTATATACATCACCAGCCCTGAACTGCGCCCTTCAAGAACTCCGCCAGTCCAATGGCACCTGGGTCAGGCACGTCAGAGCTGTCACCAACATAGCTGGCTCTGCCAAACTTGGCCTCAATTGACCCCGTGGAGTCGGCACCTTTCTCCGCTGCATCAACAGCGAGCTTCAAGTCATGGGATTTGGCAAACTCCAACACAAATGGCTCAAGCGCATCGATTACCGTGGAGTCACCCACACGTGCCCTTGTGTACTTGTAGAGCGTATCCAAGGCATCCTTCAACGCTTTACCAAACACTAGGGAATCGACTGCACCAGATGATCCATGGTTGATGATTCCTTGGCCCAAGCCGGAGATGAAGATCGAATAGAGTCCACCGGATGTACCGCCCATATACGTCTCGACAACGTCACTGATATTGTCCAATGCCACCGACAGGTAATCAGTTGGAATACTGTCAAAGTTCTTAACAATACCCTCACCACCAGAGACCAAAGTCGTACCGCAGTCACCATCGCCCACCAAAGTGTCCAGCTTGGTGATGTGTGGCTCTGCCTTAACCAGGGAGTCCACACCAGCGGTGAGCCATTGCTTGAAATGTTTGGCATCAAATTCACCAACTTGAGCGACATCATGGTGTTCCTCCGCCAAGACACTCTTGTCATATGATGGAGCATCTGTAGAGAACTTCTTCACTGGCCAGGCAACGGCATCGGTCTCAGCATCCAAGAGCTCCAATAGTGGCACTTTGGTGAACTGCTTCTCCACTCTGGAAACGTTCAACAACGTGACGGAGAATCCTTCACCGTTCAATGCAGTCATCAATGCCCCTTGGTACGTTCTCACTGGAGTGATACCATACTCAGATCCCAACAACTTGTGAGCCAATTGGGTGATTCCGCCAAGGATCAAGTTTGAGACACCACCCAGGTTGTTAACCAACAAGACAACCTTGTCATCCTTGGCAAATGGAACAAACGCTCTGTCCTTGTCATTTGGGTCCAGCAGTTTTGGTAGAATATGAGACTTCAACAGCTCCTCAACGCCTGGAACGGGCGACAAAACCTTGACACCTGGCTCGTTGTGAATGCCCATTCCCAAATCCATCTGGTCCTCGGTGAGCTCTGACTCAAAAGCTTGACCTGGAACCTTTGCATGGTCCAAGGAGGAGCCAATGGTGACCAGGTTGTCGTTGAGAACACGTGCGAGGTGTGCAGTCTCTTTCAAAGTGTGGTCGTGGTATTCAACGAATGCACCACATGCCTTGTGAACAAACAGAGTGCCGGCGATTGCTCTTCTTCCAACGAGGCCACCTTTGGATCTCCCAACAGCAACGTCATCGCCAATGACAACAACCTCAGTGTCCAAGCCCAAGGCCTTGGATCTCTCGCCTGCAAGACCGAAATGGAGAACGTCACCGGTGTAATTTTTCACAATGAGCAGGATACCTTTCGCACCCTTGACGAGCTTGACACCATTGAGGATCTGCTTTGAAGATGGCGAGGCAAAGATCTCACCGCTGATTGCTCCCGTGAGCATTCCTTTACCGACAAACCCAGCGTGGGTAGGTTCATGTCCGGCACCGCCACCAGATAGGAGGGCAACCTTGTCAGACGAGTACTGACGGAAGATGATTTTGTCCGATGGCACAAGCGTGAGTTGCGGACTGGAGAGCACAAGGCCCTGCAGGGCAGTGAGCACCGGGTTAGAGACTTCAAACGACTTCATTCTATCAATTGAGTAGGGAAAAGATGGACTGAGGGACGGATGGACTGAGGGACGAATACTTTGCCCTTTTTATATCCCTGGCTAGAATGTGGCACCACCACACCTCCCCACCCCCCTCGTTTGCTCGCGGCTCGCGGTTATCCGGCACTCCAGTATTTCGGCGCGTAGTGCGCATGATCGGATAGAAACCCGGGGATTGTCGGCAAAAAAATAACTGGTGTTTTTTCAGGGGGGGCAAATAGGCTATTCTGACTACTGGCCGGTACGAGGAAGCTGCTGGAATCAACAATCGGAAAGATAATAGGGTATATACAGGTGGAATTGACCGGGGGAGAGATCTACTGGAAGAACTTGTTGAGCTTCGTCAACCAGTTCACGTACTCTGCATTCTCCTTGGCCACACCGTAATCCACGATGAAGCTGAAGAGCTCAGCATCCACGCCCCGGGACCCCAGATAATTCTCAAAGTCCTCCTGGAGACGCTCGTCCAAATTCGTAAACGCTGGGCCATTGTACTTGAGCTCCCTCTCCTGCTCTGCCTCCGCGGTCTCAAGAAGGGCCTCGGATGCATCGGCATAGGCGGTCACGTTCTCAATGTATGAGGACCCGTCTTCTGGACCGACAAGCACATCAAAGGCAACAGCACTGCCATCGCCAGTCTTCTCCACAACAACATTGACGTTGATGAAGTTGGAGTCATACGGATCCTCAAATCCTTCTTCAGCCTCAAGCTCCTCAGCCTCTGGTGAACGCAGGTTAACCACCTGGTTCACGTCAAAGAACACATGCACAATCTCGTTATCATTACGCTTCTGTAATTGCGCCAACGCCTGACCATCGGTCTTCACAACCGAAAACCCATTGAATGAGGACTCGGTGAATGCCTCTGGGGCAGTTTCGGATTCATGCTCGAGCTCAAGCTTCAAAGTGGATCCAACACGCTTCAGAGCCTCGTTGGATACAACACGGGTGGTCATGAACCCACGGGAGAGGATAGGCATGGCACGCACAAGAGACACTTGTCTCAGCGACTGTAGCAGCATACGGTTGGCAATACGGAGTGACATTGCGGCGATGATGTTCTTTCTTCCAGCTGGGTGATGGTGGCGCACGGCGTGTGTTTTAAATTTTTCAGTCAAACCCCATCGCCAAATTTCTGGCAGGGCTTCCCCGGAAAGTTAGAGCAATGGCTGAACTGGTGATCCGTCACCTTTAGCAAACAGAAACAGCCATTGAAGACGGAGCTACACCTGACTCTTCCAGAGATCCATGATATATCACTAATCACTACTCACTACTAGCCAGACCAGCTGGTTCGGTCAACGTACTATCATTACATTATTGTTCAGCCAACTTGAACCACTCCTGCACAAACAACGACGACCGGCGGAACCTACGCTCCTGGTACTTCTCGTATATGGCTTTGTGATGCTCTTCCGGTTTCCGACACGATTCCAAAAGCACTGTGGCAAGCGGTTTCAACTGCTCAGCAGTGTACCCTGAGTAGTAAACATGCGCATGGGTCCAGTCTCCACGATTCAGTAACAATCGACTGAGGAAATGTGCCCCAGCCGCGAGCCAACTTGGCGGTGATGCAACAAACCGATAATCCATGACAGTAATCTCCAAAAAGTACTTGGCCAAAGTTCTTGTCTCAAAGTCATAGTCGTCAGCTTTACTGGTGCGACGAAGAAAAGACATTGGGCCAGGCCATCCCATCTCAAACTCCAAGACATCAATCATAAATCTCTCAGCTCTCAAGATGTCGTCAGTGGTGTATGCATGGTCAACCATGTATGCGATCTCCTGCACGCTAGGACAGTTGATCTCCTCGTACTTGGCTGCAATGAATAATGCCACTGCACCAACAAGTTGAAATCTATTCAAGGATACTTTACGTTTGCTCAAGAAACGATCAATGTAGTTGACGGTGAGAAACAACGTCTCGGGCAATAAGTTAAAGCGTGCATGCACTTGGACGAGCCAATCAATCAAGATACTTCTCATGTCCCATTTTAACTCGGTTTGGAACTCCATGTATCTTGCATTCGGACGGAGCCGCATCTCTAACTCGTGGATGTAGTTAAAGATCTCAGGTGAGTACTCTGCAACCATGGAAACGTCATACGTATCTTCATCTTCTTCGTCCAGCGATTCAGTGTAGAAAGCATGATACACGGCGAAAAGCTCTTGGTGTACCTTTTGGTTGAGAAGAGGCATCATGGATTGTGGGATGTCACTCTCCTCTTCCTCTTCTACGAAACTGCTCTCTTCCTGGAATGAAATCTCTTTGTCGCTTTCCTTCGTTAAGGTCGTTGATGCTGTTGACGTTGTTGACGTTGTTGTAGGTTGTTGGTAACGAACCTTGATATCAGCCAAGGGCTGTCTGTTATAACTTGCATTCTCTGTCTTCTTCACAGGATTGAATCCAGCATTTTCATCGTTCTCTTGAAACACTTGTACCCTCTGTGCCGGTTTCTCCAGGCCAGGTCTAGTCCGTAACACATTTTTGCTAGACACATCTATCAAGGCTGATCTGGCAGTCTGTGCAGGCTGGCCCACCTTTGGAGCCTTGTGTTTCAACACCTCAGCGTTCTCATTGGTGGCTGTGTAGCGATATGTAGCTCTCTCCATGATGCAATGGGACTAGTTGTTCTGAGTAATGTGACTGATGGAAGGGGATCTCCTTATGAGATCTGGGCAGATGCGAATGGGGAGGGTTGAATGGTGTCCACTAGCAAAGTCTCGAGGCCACAGAACGGAAGTGCACAAACGAGCGCAGAGTAGAGTCTGTGTTTCTGTGGTGGGAAGGAAGTCGTAAACAATCCGTCTTTGTGGTTTGTAAACAAAGGGACAGCCAAAGAACGAGGGAGGGAAAAAGTGGCAGTGTGTGATGGGGCTATAGCGAGTGAACCTTCAAGGGTATGTGCAGAAGTTCAACTGTGGGGCTGTTGTACTAGTGGACAGCGGAGTGAGTACAAGTTGAGGTTTTGTTTTGTTTTTGCTACAGCTCCGAATTAGTTTTTGGGGCTGGTTGTCACGGTGATAGTGCGAGCTTACGCTTTGTGTACAAATTTCCATGGCAACCGGCCACGCTGCCTGGGGCAAAACACCGCGAAGATCAACACGCGCGCTACTTTGGGGAATTGTCGCGACGATGCGCGTCAGCTCCACCGGATCCGGACAGTTCCACTATACGCATCGAGACGCAGCAGCTCAAGTACAGACCTTTGTATTTACATGCAGCACTTCTTGTCATTCTCGCCGCTCTCAGCTCCGGAGACACAAGTGATGGGCTCGTAATTGAAGATCAACCGGCCGAAGAAGGCGCCCAGCAGACAAGAGATAATAATGTATCCATTGTAGTACATGAACAACAGCATAATGATGTAGCTCTGGCCCCATTGGATAGTGAAGACAAAAGCCTTGAGGACATGCTCGAAAAGAGAAGGATAAGCAGCAGATCTGGTGGAGGCCAGACTGAAATTCCAAAACCAGTTGTGAGAAAGTGCATAGACAATTGGCTGTAAGAGATTGGCTGCACCAGTGCTGTTGGACCCGAACATTAAGCCCTTGTCATCATGAGCCAGCGAATTACCTTCAGATTCATCCGTCTTAGATTGTGATGATGACACATCCTGGCTCAGCGATCTTCTTCGTGCAATCGCCGCATCATACTCCCGGGCCAGTCTATGCAGCCACTGGGCAGAGAGCACGAGGAGGAAACACCCGATACATGAGCCGGCAAATTGGCCCTTGGTCTTAACATGCCACGAGCGGGCAATGAAGCAGGAGTCAATGGTATACCAGTTCCACAGCATGGAGATCTTACATGCCACAGCAGTGCTTGAGGATGACCCGCTCATGTCCATCTTGTCAAATAATTGGTGTGTCTGGGATGGGGGGGTACTGGGGAAGAGCTGAGATCCAGGCGGTTTATCTAGTAATTCAGCTGCTACAGTATGTAGCTAATATTATCACCCGTTTGATGTATCTGCCGATGGTTTGAGCTGAGACCCTGCAAACATGGCTCCTATTGGCCCTTATGACTGAAAGTGAGCAATTTTATATAGCTAAAATTGCTCGTTGTAGGGACGTTGAACCAACTGGCTGGAGCCTTGCAGACCCTAATCGTTCCTCTCACACCGAACCTAGAGACTACCAGCAATTAAATGGTTCATGGTCTAGTACTTTCTGTTTCTTAATTGCATTGGGTGATCAAATGTGCACAAGATGTGTCAAACTCTGTGATCCTGCGTCGATAGACCCTCCGTAGCTCCAGGGGTGCCACCTGATGTTTGATTGTAGTCACAAGCACAAGGCACCGAACACACGACTCTCTGTCGGGCCGAGTAATGGCATCTGTTCGCTATTTGACATGTTACCATACGCTCCCCGCATATGAGCATGGCATATTGCACTATTGTGTGACTGCAAATTAGTTTACACCCGAACATTACGCAGGTGCTAGTACCAGACCTACACTAAGCACGTGAGCCACGCAAGGGCAGGTTAGAACACACGCAAAAAACTTTCCATGCTGCGCGAACCACCCGCGGCAGCACCCACCAGCGTCCAAACAAAACCATTTCACCAACGCCGGCCCAACACACAAGAGATCTAATCAACAAAACGACAATGTCTGACGCTATTGTTTCCTACGCCGCTTTGATCCTCGCCGACGGTGGTGTCGAGATCACCTCTGAGAACTTGCAGACTTTGGCCAAGGCCGCTGGTGCTTCCCTTGACAAGGTATGTGAAATTTTTCACCCTGATGAATGAGACATCTATCGAGCACTGGGCGAATAAGGTGCTTTGGCAAGTGTGATGGACTTCCATATGAGTCCCCGCGTCTGCCATTGCTCTGTCTGAAGCTTTTATCGTCCCATATCCTTATTTATCACCAGGTCTATGATAAGCCGAGTGAAAGAGAGTACTAACAACCCTAGGTCTGGGCTGACGTGTTCGCCACTGCCCTTGAAGGTAAGGATCTCAAGCAGATCCTCGCTGGTTTCGCCTCTGCTGGTCCATCTCCAGCTGCTGGTGCTTCCACTGGTGCCGCTGCCTCTGGTTCTACCGAGGAGGCTGCTGAGGAGAAGGAGGAGTCTGCTGCTGAGGAGTCTGACGATGACATGGGATTCGGTCTCTTCGACTAAACGATTAATTGTACTATGCATTGGATGATTTAATGAACTTGTAGTGATGAGGGGTTGGAATTTTCTGTGACATGATGCTAACTCGAGGTCGCAATAGCTCATGAAGGGAAGGGACCAGACATTGATATACTACAAAACAGACTACGACAGGGGCAATGACGATAACAAACATTAAACTCATGACGAAAACCAAATCCTATTGTACAGACACCCTAAGCGTAGAAGTTGTTTACTTCTTCTTGTCAGCATCAGCCTCCGCAAGCTCTCTAGCTTTCTTCTCTCTGATGCCCTTGTACTTCTTGTCAGATCTAGCCAGTCTCAGCGTTCTGTAGGCGGACTGCTCTGGCAATTGCACAGCTCTTGGTTCGGACTCTGGGGTTGGCTGCACGATTGGGAAAGAGGCAGCGATGGAAACTTGCTCAGCCTCAGTAGCCTTACCATTTCTTGGGAAGACGATGAGCTTAGCCTGGTACTCCTGGAGTCTCTGCACGTTGAGCTCAAAGATTTCCGTGGATCTGTTCTGACGTCTGTGGTCCACGGCAATACCAATGGTTCTAGCATATGCTGGTGTGAGTTTGGCAGCCTTGATCTCTCTGAGGGTGAAACCTCTACCGGCTCTGATCTTTCTGTTATACTTGATGGTTGGTGCTCTAACCACCGGTCTCAGGGCATCGAGTGGTCTTGGAGCAATGGCAGCGGCCTTGGAGGCTCTAGCCTGACGACGAGAGGCCTTCTTTCCAGCCTGGTCAAAGTGGACACGGACACGCTCCTGCCAGTGCTTTCTGAAATGGTTCTTCTGCAATGCAAGGTTCTTAGAGATGGCCATTTTGTGGGTGTGCTAAATTGGTGATGATGTGTATGATTTCAAGATTTTTCACTCAATTCCATGCCTGTTTGTGCGTGTGCGTGGGTTCGTCCTGATGGGTGGCGCGTACCAGACGATGGAAATTGGGGAATTTGTGCACGCAAAGCATTGACAGACCACTCTTTCTGGTCCCCTGAAACTCCCGGGCTCCTGAACATTTTTATGTCCGACTAATACCGGGGATGGGATCGGGTGGGATGGCTGGGAAAGAGCTCCTGGGGGAAGCATGTTCGTTGACAACGGACCATGTTGATTAGTGTAATTGTTGTCTGATTGGGCGAAATGACATCCGTGGATATCTGAAGGCTTGCTTGTTCATTTAGTTGTTTCCTAGTGGCCGATGGCTCCTGCGTGAGTGCAGATATGCATAGGACAGTTCAGTGATCTCATAATTCATTAACCAGTGCAGCCAATTGCTCCTCTTTCAACATGGCCGCCTTCAAATCTTCTAACCAGTCACTTTGGTATCCTTGGCCAGTGTTTACGAACTCATCAAAAGAGATCATGGAGATGATCCTCGTCAGTAGATCCTCCAACGAGCATAACACCACATCATCAACGATACACATTCCCATTCCGTCTACTGTGACATGCTGCCGCCCTGATACAATCACTGGTATGTTGTCCACCGTATCGTCTTCTACTACCAAGTGCATCGCCTCACTAGGAGGTAATAGTCTGGCTCCTAGCAATGCCCCAAAGGAAGGTTCCTCACCAGCGCAATGGAGCCAAAGACCATGCAATTGAGTTGGTATGGGATGAATGAGGGCCAACTCATCTAGGTCAGATTGAAGAAGGCCTGGGATGGAAATGTGAATCTGGCAATTGAGGAAAGTGCATGAACGTGTGGTATTTGAGGATGTCAATGAGAGATTCCATTGTAAGCGAGCCAGCCTGCTGACTATACACAACGCTCAGTTATAAGCTACCTTGGTAGTACAGCACACCTCTTGAACATCAAAAGGTCACGCAACGAGCAATGGGTGTCAGGATACGTTGTAGAGATGATCATAAGAAGAGACATCACCAGACACATCTGGCCAAAAAAAAGCCACCACATGACGTCCGGAACCAATCCATCGATCCACCATCAATTGACTGGCCGTTAGAAATTGAAGCTGCTGGTGCACGTCGTAGTCTCTGCAACATTCGACGACTCTGCAGCCCTCCGTCCGCCCCCCCAGTGGCTCCTCTCCTCCCCCAGCTGTTTAAAATTATTACCCGGCCATCCCGAGCAACCACACCACGCACCACGACGTCGCCACCGCCCGTATAAAAAACCCACCGCATCCCCCGAATTTCCTTAGATCCTGCAATCACCATCCAAATCCCAAATTAAACAATGACCGTTACCAAAGTCCACGCCAGATACGTCTACGACTCCAGAGGAAACCCAACCGTCGAGGTTGACCTCACCACAGAGAAGGGAACCTTCCGCTCAATTGTGCCATCTGGTGCCTCCACAGGTATCCACGAGGCTCTTGAGCTCAGAGATGATGACAAGTCCAAGTGGTTGGGCAAGGGTGTCCTCAAGGCCGTTGCCAACGTGAACGAAATCATCGGACCAGCCTTGGTCAAGTCCAGCGTCGATGTCAAGGACCAGAAGGCCCTCGACGCCTTCCTCAACAAGCTCGATGGTACTCCAAACAAGGCCAAGCTCGGTGCCAACGCCATCCTCGGTGTCTCCCTTGCCGGCGCCAAGGCTGCCGCTGCCGAGAAGGGTATTCCATTGTACCAGCACATTGCTGAAATCTCTGGTACCCCAAAGCCATACGTGCTCCCAGTCCCATTCCAGAACGTTCTTAACGGTGGTTCCCACGCTGGTGGTGCCCTTGCCTTCCAGGAGTTCATGATTGTGCCATCCGGTGCTCCAAGCTTCTCCGAGGCCCTCAGAATTGGCTCTGAAGTTTACCACACTTTGAAGAGTCTCACCAAGAAGCGTTACGGCCAGTCTGCCGGTAACGTGGGTGACGAGGGTGGTGTTGCCCCAGATATTTCCACTCCAAAGGAGGCTCTTGACTTGATTGTTGACTCCATCAAGGCTGCCGGTTACGAGGGACAGGTCTTCATTGCCCTGGACGTTGCCTCCTCCGAGTTCTACAAGGATGGTAAGTACGACCTTGACTTCAAGAACCCAGACTCAGACAAGTCCAAGTGGTTGTCCGGTAAGCAGCTCGCCGAGCTCTATCTCCAACTAATGAAGGAGTACCCAATTGTCTCCATCGAGGATCCATTCGCCGAGGATGACTGGGATGCCTGGGTCCACTTCCAGTCCAAGGTGGATATCCAGATCGTTGGTGATGACCTCACTGTGACAAACCCAATCAGAATCAAGACTGCCATCGAGAAGAAGGCTTGTTCTTCCCTTCTTCTCAAGGTCAACCAGATCGGTACTCTTTCTGAGTCCATCCAGGCTGCCAAGGACTCATACGCCGCTGGATGGGGTGTCATGGTCTCCCACAGATCTGGTGAGACTGAGGACACTTTCATTGCCGACCTCTCTGTTGGTTTGAGAGCTGGCCAGATCAAGACTGGTGCTCCAGCTAGATCTGAGAGATTGGCCAAGCTCAACCAGATTCTGAGAATTGAGGAGGAGTTGGGCGACAAGGCTGTTTACGCCGGTGCCAACTTCAGAAAGTCTGTTGCCATCTAAGTATACGCTTCATATGACGTTTATTTGCCTCTTGTAGTATCGTATAATATTTACCTAGAGAACATTGCAGCGGATTTTTATGTGAGGTTCGAGGAAACTATCTGAAAATTGTGGACCCCACGTGAACATTTCTCCAAACTATCACCGGCCTAAAATGTCGACACAGGCTAACGATGACAACACGAGGGATCTGATCCATTCCCACGATCCACATCACCCAGCGAATCTTATCTGTGAGCTCTGTCAGCTCTTTTACAACAACAACTGGGTCACAGGTACCGGCGGTGGAATTTCCATCAAGCAAGATAACCTAATCTATGTCGCTCCAAGTGGTGTGCAAAAGGAGCGTATGATCCCAGACAACATGTTTGTGATAGATCATAAGACTAAAGAGACGATCAGAAAGCCGGAGGTCTATAAACCATCAGCATGTACTCCGTTGTTCATGAGTGCATACGACATGAGAAGCGCTGGGGCCTGTATCCATACACACTCTCAAGCAGCGGTTTTGTGTACACTCCTGTATGGCAACGAGTTCCGTATTGCAAATATTGAACAAATTAAGGCCTTACCGAAGGTTACTGAACCGGGTTATCTCGGATTCTTCGATACCTTGGTGATACCAATCATCGAAAATACCGCACATGAGGAGGACCTCACAGATGCCCTGCAGGCGGCCATTAAGGCATACCCTGGAACCACAGCAGTATTGGTCCGTAGACATGGTATTTATGTGTGGGGAGAGACGGTCTGGAAAGCAAAGGTGTACAACGAGGCGATTGATTATCTCTTGGAACTCGCAGTTAAGATGAAGGGTCTTGGGATTAGACCAGATGGAGAGATTGGAAGTGAGGCCAAGGATGTTGATCCGAAGGTGTACGGCTAGTGACTTCGGTTAGGCGATGCTGTACACGAGTCGAGTCGATTGTAGGAGTCCGTCTTGTAATCTTGACATTGGCTGTCATTCATTGACGCAACATGTTCTCTATTTGCCTACAATTCCAATATCCCATGCGTCATCACACGACACACACGCAAACCTTGGGTCCATCAGTGCCTATTGTGCTCTGACATCTGGCATCGAGGATTTGAATGCGTCATGCTCATTTCCAGATGCCTCTAATTGATCTAACACCGGCATCTGAACGAGTAAAGCCTGAAGTTTCGATCAAAGCTGAGAGGCATCCTACACCCGGGAATCGGCAGATCGGACCCTTTTAAGCCCTCACAGGAAGTATCAGCAAAGCCTGAGCGTCTCAACTGAGCCCTGAACATTGAATACTAGAGCAACTTGGCCACCACTGTCCAGCTTGCCTCTCTTCAGAAGGGTGCAAAAGGTCAGCTTCTGCCTCATCGACTCCAGCATTGTGAGCAACGAATTTGCAGAGCATGTTAAAGGCCCCATCTCACCTACCCATGCTGTGCAACGGATGGCTGGGGCTTTGCGAATAGAAGAGAAAAGTGGCGGAAGAGGATATCACTTGACTTTTATATTGGAGTTAGCCGCCGACAGGTCTGGATTCCGAGGGCGTAACAGGTCACGGAATTCCGAGATCCGGCTAGGCGATGAACGATGATCAAGACCTGGAGCCAATTGGAGATCTGGAGGGTTGTGATCAGGCTGAGGGTCGCTAGCTCGGGCTGAAGCAGATGCTACAATTGCTTCAGTATAAAGTGTTCTTGGTATAAGAATGACAAGATGGCAAGCACCAGAAGATAAAAAGCGTTCGAGAAATGAGAAAAGAGTCCAGTGGGATGAGCTTCTTAGGCAATTGGCTGGCCAAAGCCGTACTTCTTGAAGGACCAAGCATCGGCCTCAGCCTCCCTCTTAGCAATTGGTTGACCAAAGTCGTACTTCTTGAAGGACCAAGCATCGGCCTCAGCCTCCCTCTTAGCAATTGGTTGACCAAAGTCGTACTTCTTAAAGGACCAAGCCTCAGCTTCAGCATCAGCCTCAGCCTGTCTCTTAGCAATTGGCTGGCCAAAGTCGTACTTCTTAAAGGACCAAGCATCGGACTCAGCCTCCCTCTTAGCAATTGGTTGACCAAAGTCGTACTTCTTAAAGGACCAAGCCTCAGCTTCAGCATCAGCCTCAGCCTGTCTCTTAGCAATTGGCTGGCCAAAGTCGTACTTCTTAAAGGACCAAGCCTCAGCTTCAGCATCAGCCTCAGCCTGTCTCTTAGCAATTGGCTGGCCAAAGTCGTACTTCTTAAAGGACCAAGCATCGGCCTCAGCCTCTCTCTTAGCAATTGGTTGACCAAAGTCGTACTTCTTGAAAGACCAAGCATCGGCCTCTCTCTTGGTCAAGCCTGCAGCAGCTATCTCAGCATCTGCGATGGTGGTGTTGATGAAGTAGACAGAGTCATCCAAGACAATTGGGGCAATGTCCTCAGCAAGAGCAACAGCCTCGATGATGGCGTCGTCAGAGAATGGAAATTCGACACCCTTGGAGGTGCCCACCACGTCCTCAGTGGAGTCTTCAGCGCGTGCGGTGTTGGAGAAGGCAAGGAGAATGGCTGCGTAGAAAGCGACAGTGAACTTCATTGAGTGTAAATGAGTGGTGTAGTTGTTGGTTGATGATCTCTCAAAAGCGTTTCAACACGGTCGTACATGGCTCATTTTATATAGAACCCAAACCTGAGGCCAGGTGCAGGATGAAACACACAAGACTCTTCCTCCCAGTGCTCGAGTTTTAAAAGATCACCTTTGATGTCCGAATCGGGTAATAAATGGGTGCATCTGCAAGTAATTAATAGAGCAAACTTTCCTTCTTGGGAAGCCAATCAGACCAACAGAGCTGCAGCACATCATATGTTACATAGAACGATGCGTGATGCACATTTCATATGACGAATACGGGAGCTGGGAGCTGGGAACCTCAAGAGTGTTGCCGCGGCCTTCTATACGCTGCGACTTGCATAGTAGAGAATGTGATCCTATACAATTAAGCAACAACGTTCAGTCCAGAGAGAGAGCATGGCTGACAATGTCTGAAGAAGCGCCACCCCGAGTAGCCAGTATATCCAATTGCAGCGGGCTGTACAAATCAGGAAGAGCCTTCGAGCTTCAATGTTAGCCCCACAAAGGCCAACCCGGAATTATAACGCAGGCATGCGCACACTGGGTGGACAACCGGATGACGCGTTAAAACCAGTGTCCTGCAGTTGATTGTTGGGTGTAAGAGATCAAGCATTGAGTACGTATGGCTCACATTGGAGCCACAGATTCTTGCCGCACAACCCCCTGAAAATACAGTGGAATGGACCAAAGACATGGCGTCAGATCGATAGAAAACATGAAAGCACTGAGTCAGACGGCTGGTGTGTTTAATGGTGGCAGAGCTGCCTTGTTGACGCTATCTGGCGAAGCTCCAAGTTCGTCATTGGGAGCTCAATTGGGCAAGACTTCTGTGGTCCGGTTCAGCAAGTCAACTTCTAGTCGTCAGTAAAAGCTGTAGAGGAGAACCCAACAAGAGACTTCAAGAGCGAACCACCCAGGAGTTGGCGACATTGGAGCGGTGGAAGTGTCAAGTGCGATGCCAATAGAGCTTGGATACAACCACAACGATCCGGGTAACAGATCGATCGTCCGAGATTTCGCCTTGGTGACAACGCCTACTGCTGAAGATAAACGTCGATGGACCACGGATGGAATGGCTGGTGTGTACAGATGACAGCTAATGGATACACGCTAACATCAGGAGGCTAATGGACTAATATAACTATCCATTAGGCAGAAACTCATGAGCGATTTAGTCGCTTCTAGCAAATTATATATCAATCCGCCGAGGCACAGGGCTCATGTGCTTATAGAAGTATCCCCAGGGTGGAAACTATCAGTCGCATCTTATCCTTACTACCACCAAGACTTACGCCGGCCGCTAACAAAATGGATCACTCGAAGATGGGCCATGACATGCCGATGGAGGACATGTGCTCAATGAGCATGCTGCTGACATCGGACTATAAGAATCTATGCCTGCTGTCCTCATCCTGGCACATAAAGACTCTCCCGCAGTTCATTGTGTCGCTCGCTCTTGTCGCTGTGCTAGCTGCTGGATATGAGTACATCCGTAAGCGTACAAGAGGGACGCCTAGAGGTAAGTATCGAAGTGCTGCTAAGCTCAGCAGACTAACTGTTCCAGGTATCGAGCTAGCTACTAACACCGGGGTAGCACGCGGCTGGTCCCAGTCACTGGTATATGGCCTCCTGGTGGGGTACAGTTACATCTTGATGCTTATATTCATGAGCTACAACACGTGGGTGATGCTTGCTGTCGTCACTGGGGCCGTTGTGGGACACCACGTGTTCCAAGGGGAGCCAAAGGAAACGATGGCGTGCCACTGAATTGTCTCACCAGTCTATGAAATACCCATGCTCATACCGTAGTCAGTGCAAAAGTCTATTTGTGCAATACTCTGAGCTAGACCGTCACCTTATTGAGGTTTTCGTCTTCGCTATCGTGGCCCCACGTACCTTAGTCCAGTCGATGCTCTTATCCAATGGTTCATCAACCTCCCCGACACATACCACGAGATCACCTCGTATCACATATAGTCCCAGTGGATCAACTGCGCTTTCTCCTTCCTCAGCAGGGACTATTACACGCTCTTCGGCCTCTGAAAGGATAATATTTGTAGAGTGGTCGTAGCCCTCTAATATGCCGACAAAGAAGCGACCGTCCGTCGTCAAGACGGCGACTCTTTCTGGTTGTTGTTAGCAGCTGCCTCAGAGCAGTTTCTTTGCACTCACTGTTCAAGTAGCCGTTGAGACTCGACATCTTTGGCGTTTGAAGGTATTGATGACTTTTGGTGTGAAATTTTCCTTTAGGCGTAAACACTCACTAATTATAGTGCTCGATCATCTACTCTCCTACTTTGGTGCCTATAAAGCGACGCCCCTGAGATTCAACGCAGAATCCGTACAATTGCACTGCACACACCGTCATAGACCAATACACAGGCTACTCTCTTTTCTTGCCTTCCGCCAGAACTCACACCATGCCCGAGTTTCAATTTCGCACAGCGCAGAGGCCAGACGTGCATCCCGTAGAGCTCGTCGTGCAAAGTGTTGTTGGAGATCCGCTGCAGCTGCTAGCTACGCACTTACAGACTGTGCACGAGTCGCAGGTCGTACTCATAGCGCGTATAAAGGCAATTGATGAGAAGGTCAAACGCTGGCAGTCTCAGGCGGAATTGACTCTTGACGTCAAGGAGATGGAGGACAGGCTCACAGCGGCGAAGAAAAGACTACTAACACTGCTGGAGAATCTCGACGTTATTGAGACCAGAGTAAAGAGACGTTTGGCTAGCGAATCTGGCGTCGATTGATCCTTATGGCTACTGGTTTTATGGATGGGACTATCATCACTTTGGAGACCAAATCCCGAGTAAACGGAATGGATAACCCTGGCTCTTGAACCCGAAGATCGACATGAGCACACTGTACAGCACAAAGTTGAGTCCAATGAGGTATAGCACCACTCCCAACCGTACGCGTGTGTCCTTCACCGATGGTCCTTTTGTCACCAAGAACACAACACTAAAAGCCAGAAGGCCATACAGGACACTCATGATCTGCGTCTCCGCACCCAGCTGCTGCTGCTGTCCTGCGACGAAGTACTTGACACCACCATTCTCGCCTGCAGTGACAAATGGCATTCCTCTAATGGCATTGAACATGTACCCTGTAGTAAAGAGCACAATGGCCAGCACGCCCACGACACCCCAAATCTGCTTTGACTGCACGACTGCACTGATCAAATGTTTCTGGTGCTTTAATAGAATGACGACGAGGAAAGTCGCCACGGCTGTGATAGTGATAGATCCCCATTGGATGGGATGGCGGAGCACCACGTTTTTGTTCAAGGACTCTTTCAAGAACTGAACCATCGATGCAGCGAACGGCTCGTTCTGTGGCACATTCAGCACTTCAAAACCCTCGTTGAAGGCAGCATCGGTATTCGTTGGCTTGTATAAGTACAGTCTCGGCACGTTGTTCAGCGCAAACTTCTGGAAGATCTCGGTGTGACCTTCTGCGAAGTCTGCACGAGCGAAGTAGAGGCCGTCACCTTCTGGGTGGTCAGCGACCCAAGACTCGGCCAATTGCTCAAACTCTGGCTGAATTGTCTGACAGATGGAACATCCAACCTCAGTGTTGGATGCTGTCAAAAGCACCACCACATTGGCATCACGGGGACCGGACAGGAGACGCTCGAAGTTGCCCTTTGTGAGCTTGATGAAGGCACTCCCGGACTTTTGTTGAGCCTTCAAAAGCGCATCGGAAGTGGCACACCAGCACAAACTGACACACAGTGCTAGGAATGTCAGGAAGAACCTCATTTCAGTGAACAATTCCCGAGTGCACTACCAGTGGATCTACAACAGTGATTTGAACATGCCCGGTGCGCTGTCCATAAGCCTGGGGGAATTCCGGTGGCGAAGTTCGCGGCCTCGGAACTGGACAGCACCGCACCCTCTCTCTCTTGTGTATGGTGGGGTTACACTTATGCCGCTCAATGATCGTCTTAGTGTGTCTCAGCTGTCCTAGGATCTTCTCTTACCTACATTGATTCCTACTGGCCTACCGCTCAGTACGGAAAATCATCAAAATACAGAAATCAGTCTATGTTAGTCCCTCAAGGACGCTTGCGTGAAGGTCTTCACCAGAGACTGTGCGGTTGAGAGTTCTGGAAGTTCTCTTGCCGTGAAAACCCTTTCTAATGATCTTCTGGAGCTGCTTACATCCAGGGCAGAATCGTTCGTCTTCTCTTCGTCATCCATGAACTGCTCCTCGAAGCGTCCACGGGCAACACACTCGCGCACGATATCAATGTCACGAGGGAAGTAGAACACCATCAATGTGTTGAACACGAAGCGTGGCATCAAACACGCGAGCACGCCTGCAAGATAAACTGCCCAAAAGGCCACGGTACCAAACACCTGCGCACCAGACTTGTAAAACTCTTGGGAATAGGTTGTACTGGAATACACTCCAATCCAGAAGAACACGAGAAGCACCGAAATGGTATCGATCAAAAGACTGAGCCAGTCCCACCTGTATTGACGTAATACAGTGTACAGGTCACAAGTAGTGACGGCAGTTATCAGAACCATATTACCAATCCAGAACCTGTGATCGATTGCAAGTCCGTTTCGTGTGACCAGTGTCCCGCTGTAGAAGAGAAGAATTGGGAAGAAAAAGACAATGACTGATTGATAGAGTCCATCCAGCATGTACCACAAAAATTTCCACTGGTTCCACTCCTGTCTGAGAATTCCAGTTTTGTACAACTGTGGGACCTTCTCTGCAACATTAGCCTCAACATCTTGGTCAAATATACCCAAGAAGATAATAGGCAGCGAAGTGAAGGCCAAATTGTAGAACATAATCAAGGTGTACTCCATGAGATAACTTCCATCGAAATTGTTGTAGATACCATACCAGAACAAGGTCAGCGTGAAAACCACGTTCTTATAAAAGAACACAGGAATTGTCTCCGAGAGTCTCTTGTAATCCCAACGACCATGAACTAGCACAAGTCTGTTCAAGAATCTAAATTGTCCGAAGGCATAATCTGATGACATTGCCGCCTGTCTTCCCTCTTCACCAACGATACCAACACCAACATTGGCGGTCTGGATCATGGCAACGTCATTTGCACCATCACCGATGGCCAAAGTCATCACATCCAGCGAGTGACGGACTAGTTTAACCACCTGGGCCTTCTGTGCTGGTGAGACACGACAGCAAATAACAGACTTGCATTGTTTGCACAACAGTAGCAGCTTTCTCTGGAGCACAACATCATCAAACACAGCCGTAATAGCCACACCATCAATGATAACAGCCATGTCCGCCGTTGGAATTGAGTGATCTTTCTTCGCTTGCTCCAGCTCCTTCAAGGACCCAGTCATGCCAAATTTGGCCAAGTACTCCGTCAATTGGTTGTCCACATCCTCCTTGACCTGCTTTTTTTCATCTGGACGGATGATCAATAGCTCCATGTTGTTTCCCAAAAGGTTACAAGAGAATCCAATGTTGATAGCCGTCTCAACTTTGTCACCAGTAAGCACCCATAGTTTTATCCCAGCTTTACTCAAGTTTTCAATAGTCTCAGGAACACCAACCTGCAGTCTATCCTCGATTGCAGTACCACCGTACAGGATCAGCTTAGATTCGATTTCAGTGGCTGCAGCCTCCATGTTCTCCTCTCTATTTTCAATCGAAGCTGATGCGGCATCAAACCTTTTTCTCCACTGTTCGTACTCCTCTGAGGAGATCTCACGTCCGGCAATACATAGGGTTCTTAAACCTTCACTGGCATACTCCTCTAGATGTAAGGCAGTTTCTTTGAGCAGACGCTGATCGTTATTGTTTGGGTCCAGTCTTGAAAAGATCACCGAGTCAGCACCTTTGGTGATGATGACAATGCGGTTGTCAATTTTACAGATGACGCTCATACGCTTTCTCGTTGAGTTGAATTCCAAGACCCGCAGGATTTCAAAATCAATCTCTTCTCCATGAACACGCACAACACCACCTGTTCTCGTTCTCTTCAAAAATGTGTAACCCAGATCAGACGCAGCTTGCACCAACGCAGCCTCATCGGGAGACTCAGCCTTGAATTCGACCTTAGAGGAGTCATCAGGTGATGGCTCTGTGAGCACAGTGTGACACAAAGATAGATATAGCATGAATCTTCTTGTTGCCTGGCCTTGTGCATCTTCATGCTGGATATCGTTTGCGAATTCACTTGAGATAAAAGTGAGCTTCTCCGGGTCAAACTGGTCATTGGCAGGAAGGTTACCCAACAAAGACACCATGTCTTCCTTGTCCTTCGCAATGATTGAGGCCCACTTCTCCGTGGCAGCTTCTGTGTCGATCCCCTTACGCTTGCCCATACCGGCCTGTGCCTCAGTGTAAGCCAAACCATAGCTCTTGCCTCCAACAGTGGCCTTCTTAAACTCCATCACATTCTGCGTCAGTGTACCAGTTTTATCACTGAAAATGTACTCAATCTGGCCCAAGTCATCAGATACGTTCCACGACTTCGCGGTGCATGGGTAATCCAATGGCTCGTAATACATCTCAACGTCTGAATAGATAAAGTATGCTTGGGCAGTTTTCACAATCTCCACAGAGATATACAGGGAGATAGGAACTAGTGCCTGATAGAGAATCATCGCGACAAAGAACGTAATGACACCATTGATAGTTGGCGTGGAGCCATATGCATCGTACTCGAAGAAAGTGAAGGAGGTATCATGACGCCTGTAAAATGCAGCATTAACAATTGCAGATGCAAGACATAGTACAAATAGGAAGGCGAAATTGAACAACACGGACAGGTTGAGCTCCTTGGAAATTCTTGATCTCTTGGACGGAGTGATTCCAGCGTTTAGCATGACTTTGGTCTCATGTCCAGTGAACAGCACAAGACCAATGACCCACTTTGTGTTTCTTAAAGTAGATCCTCTCAAGACCAGATTTTCAATGTTTATAGGCTCCTCCTGTGGACCTTTGTTGTCCTCCCAGTTGAGGGAACCATTGTAATTGTACATGTGTGGGTTTGGGGCCTGGGATCTGACTTCAAACTGATAGTCGACCAAGTCTCTGGTCCTCTTGATGCTGCTTGTATGATGGAGACCCTGCCGAGACTTCAAGTTGGTTTCACCGTCCAGGTTCTTGGTCTCCACAAAAGACTTGCCATCCTCGTCCGATGTGGAAAGGATAATCAAGTCCGCCGGAGCAGACTCATTGTTGCGCAGCCTAACAACGTCGCCCACCTTGACGTCCTTCCAATGGCTTTTCTGAAACTTGATTGAATGGCCCTTGGTGGTCTGTCTGGTCACCGTCTGCTGGAGGTTCACTGGGTTGTCATTAGTTTCGACAGCGTTTAAATTGCTGTCCAGGGAAGCTCTCAGATAGACAGAATCAAGAGAGGTCCGTTGCTTGCTGATATTCTCGGATTCCCGTCGCTGTTTCTCACGCTGCTCCTTACTAAACGTGCGGCCGAAAAAGTGCACAACTTTAATGAACATGGTGGAATTGAAGTCATCAAACTTCTGTTTCCATGAGAGATTGGTACCGTCAACGTTTACGTTTTTGATGCCAGCAAGAACTGCAACGTTGGCATTGTTCACCTCGAGATCGGACATCGTTCGACGTGAGTCCTCGAACGCATCCTTAAGTGCTGTGAGGATCACAATGACGATCAAGGGCACCGCAGAGAGCCCGGGAGACTGCACACCAAACACTTGGAATGCACCGAGGATGATGAGTGCAAGGAAGTATACGTTGGCAATGTTCTTAAACTGATAGAAGAGGTTCTTTGGGATGAATGACACCGGCGTGTACTTTGTAGTTCTAATTGAGTTCTTATCGTACACCGCCAATGGGCGGCCTGACTTGAGGTCCACAAACTCTGGCGGCAGCTCGTTGTAATTGAAAAGCACCGTGCGAGGCACCAGAACGCGCGGAGGGTGCAAGATGGCACGGAACCGCTCGGTCAGCGTCATTGGTTTAGAAGGCTGCCGGAATGTGGCCAAAACGTGGGCGGTGACTGTGCCTTGTTGTTGTTTTTTTTGGATTTATGCAGCGGGGCGAAGAGAGAAACGGGCCTTATAGTTTGCGACAAGTGGACGAACCGTGCGGGTCGCAGCTCTGTCCTCGGCGGCGGTAGTGAGACGGATCTGGGGTGTCAGAGTGCGAGGAAGTGATCAACGGTGAAGTCGGCAGAGGCAGAGCTCGGCGCGTAGCGCGTGGCACTCGGCGGCTGTTCATGGGCTCAGCCGGGCGGTCTGGTTCATTCCGCGAGCTCTTTCCGGTGGAGTGCACTTTGCCTTATTTCCTCGCCCCTCTCTGGTCCATACAACGCGCACAACAACTGCACTCCACCGTCTGAACAACTGCATCCGGCACATGAACACACAGGACTCGATGAACCAGTCGATGGCCACTGCCGGCGCCGCTACTGCTACGCCGGCTACATCGCCGCTTAAGGCGCAATTAGTGGACAAGTTCACAGAGGAGCTCAGCGGCAAGCAGGACCGAATGGTTCAGTTGTTGATGGAACTATGTGCAGGGGTGCAGGAGAAGGTTCCCCTGGGAGACTTTGACTGGAAGCAGATCCTTGATGTCTCTGAGGGAATCTTCAACGACTATTCGCAAACCATGGAGAGCATCACGCGGGAACTTGATGAGCTCAACAGAGTACACAGATACCCACCACAGAGTACGTATCAGCAGCGAGGTACTAACATCATAGGAATTTCTCATCTGGCAGGAAAGTGCGTACATTCTTGACAGTGAGAAGGTTGCGAAGCGCTTGGGTGTGCAGGAGCATTGGATCAATTGGAAGGAGTCTCATTTGCAATACACCAATGAGGAGATGATGAAGTCAGCTGGGGTGATCGAACAGGCGATCAACAAGTTGTCCAGCAAATGACCTCTTTCCCACGACAGCCGCTACATATTGCTTGTGGTATATATGCTCAGTGCTATCCTAATCACCACCTGCTCATTAACTGGTAGACATGCTCATCAACGAAGCGCAAGCTCTGCACCAGCCACCAAAGTTGCGTGTCCTGTGGGTTCCACATCTCTGCGATATCAACCACGGGATCATGTCTGCTTTCAAAGCTCTGCGTGTTCAGCACCCGCTGTTCAAGGTCCGGCACTGTGTCGTACTTGTTACTGGCCTTTATCTTCGCCCTGTATTCCTTCATCTTGGCCTCGCTCTGTCGTTGGTTTATCACATAACTGTGAGGGGACTCGTAGTGTTGTACCAGTGCCTTTACAGAGTCCATCTTACGCTTGAACTCGCCCTCAGAGATGGTGTACTCCTCATTGATGATCTCGTTAAATGCAGTGGACAAATCGTGGAACTCCAGCCCCCATTGGTCATTCACTGCTGGTATCGAAAACCCAAGATGGAGCCCCAGGGCAAGCACAAAGCCCTTTGTGGACAGTAGCTCAGCGTTGAAGAACAAAATAGAAGTATCGTTAACAACTTCATCTAATGAGACCTTTAGCATATCTGTTACCATATCACGCCTCTTCGTGTGAACAAGCTCATCACTCGTAATTGTATGCTTATCATTGAAATGGAGTGCCGCACTCACAGATACCGGATGAGGTACTGTCACGAAAGTAAGTTGTTTCTCAGCTCTGACCAATTCAGAGGACACCTCCACGCGCCATTGCTTTTTACACTCAAAAATGTGAGGCTTCATCAACTCCGTCAACGCTTTTGTATTCTCCCGTTGCGTCGTTACATGTGAGTCCATGCTCAGTCTCGCTGGTAAATGCGGTAGGATGTCTTTTTCAAACTTGGCCATGAACTTATTTGTCGGAGGCGGGAACAATGCGTTGGGGCAATGTAGCAGCGACTTCAATGTCTGGAAGATGGACCGACTAAAATAATGGTCGCTCAATGTCACTGGATCCACAATCGTTATCGTGTCAAACTGTGACAGCCTCCATCTATGGAGGTGTTTGTTGAGATACTTGGGCACCTCATCCATCACCTGTCTAAGGTCATTGGTGTTCAGCAGCTTCCGCCACGTAGCTAACGTATAGTCTGCAAACACCCCGCTGAGCTCGCCTGTCTCAAAGATCTCGAAATCAGTGCGCTTCTCGGCCAAAGAGCGGATCAAGCTGTCTATACCGTTGGAGTCGCTCATCATCACTTGGAACTCGTAATCATCCATGAGCGTAAACTGGCCCATCTTGTCTCTGTACAGTTTCTCCAGCTTGAATCCACTTGTTGGGAAGATCTCATAGTCGGAATACAACCCACCAACTTCGCCAGTCTCCTTCAGCTTGGTCTGCCAGGCCAGTAGCCTTAAATAGTTGTCGTTCACTTTTGCATTACTAGCCCTTGCCATCATCCGCGACATGTTCTCGTTTTGAGTCGCATCCCTATGATGCATCACGTGGATATTGAAGCCCAGTGAGTGGTAGAGCGTGATGAACTTGCGCAGCATCGTCTTGTGGTACTGCTGCTCCTGTATGCTGAGGCGCGTCACCTGCTCGTCATTGAAGAAAGTGTACACGGAGCATCGGTGTCGCTGAGTGTTGAGTCTGTTTGACAGCTCATCATGGTCAAGTAGTGGCGGAACCTCACTCCGTTGGGGCTCCTCTGTGCGCGGTACTGCATAACGGTACGTGAGTGGATTATAGGTCTCGTTTATGATGTCGCGTGTGCTGTGGAGAAGGCAATAAACCGTGATGAAGAAGACACAGATGCTCGAAAGCACGAGCGTGCGCTTTGACCGCTGTGACATCTTCATGCCCATCTCTGAAGTCTGCGCTGATCACTCGCAATGAATAGCTGCTGAGGGCGGAGAATCAAAAACCTGGTGTTTCCCCAGTTTTATGTGTGCTCTTTTCATATGAATACTTTTTGGGTAGCTTCGCGGTCAGCCGGGATTGCAGGACAATAGACCGGGCGGTGGGGAGCCGGAATACCTGCCTCCCCTCCGTTTATTGGCGGGCTTGGCTATCGGATAAACCACATGTCATAAACTCAAATATGGACTTTCTGAATAGGGCTGCGCAACGGATGGCCCCCGCCTCCCTCCCGCTGCTCAGCCCATCCGCCAACTGAATATCCCGGTCGGACTTCCCAATGTGGTGCAATTAAATGGCGCTGGCCAGCTCGAATTAGACCTCTGTTTGATCAGCCATGAGGCCCCTGGGCCCCTGGGCCCGTGGGACCGTACCAAACTCAGTACGGCGCTGCACGCACGACGCGATTGCGATCTTGGAGTTAGAACCTGGTAGCACCACGCCTTGACCAACTGGGCCGAGGGATCGTTATTTTGAGTTTGGCCAAGCTCTATTGTTCACCTCACACTCACCGACATGTATAGACTCACATCGCAACGCAACGCTGCTGGCGGTTTGCATATCAAGTACTTAGTATGCAAACCACCCCCCTCTCCTTCGAAAATGTCTGTTTCTACAGCTATGGGTGACAGTATCATGACATTTACAGCTTTTCATACTCCAGCTTGCCCTCCAACTTCTTCGTTTCAGCCACTTTTCTCACCGCCTTCATGAGATCGTTCTGCACAATGTAGTCCCTGTCTGCCCTGATGGCGAAAAATCCCGCCTCTGTCACAACGTTACGCAGATCCGCACCGTTAAAACCATCACTCATCTTCACAGCGGCCTCAAAGTCAAATTCACCTTGTTTTGAGATCTTTGCAGTGTGGATCTTGAAGATCTCCAGTCTACCAGCCTCGTTCGGTAGTGGGATCTCGATCTTACGATCAAGACGACCAGCTCTCAGCAGTGCCGGGTCCAAAGTGTCAGGTCTATTCGTCGCCATGATCACCTTCGTCTGTCCCAGGTAGTCGAAACCATCCATCTGATTCAAAAGCTCCATCAATGTACGTTGTATCTCACGGTCTGCAGATGTTCCCTCGCTGAATCGACGGCCACCAATAGCATCAATCTCATCCATGAAGATGATGCATGGCTCGTGTTCTTTCGCATAACTGAACATCTCACGGATCAATCTGGCTGATTCACCAATGTACTTGTCCACAATTGCAGACGCTGGAGAAAATATAAAGTTGCAACCAATTGTCGCTGCAACCGCCTTTGCCAATAGAGTCTTTCCCGTTCCTGGCGGTCCGTAAAGAAGAACACCCTTTGGGGGCTTGATTCCCACTCGCTGGAAAAGTTCGGGGTTCTTCAGCGGCAGCTCAATCACCTCTCTTAACTCTCTTACCTGCTCGTTCAAACCACCAACGGCGCTGAAGTTCACCTCATCCTGCTTGAAGGTGGTCATGTTGTACACCAATGGGTCCACCTCTCTAGGTAGAATGCGCATTATCGTCAACGTGGTCATATCTAGAGCCACACGGATTCCTTGTTTGAGATCCTCTCTTTTGATAGAGTTTCTGCAGTTGACAATGTATCTTGGTCCCGAGCTCGCCTTCACGATGAATCTCTCCTCGTCCAACTGCTTCAACACCTCACCAATCACCTGTCCGACACTTTGTAGCGCCTTGATGTCATCCTCAGTCTTGTCAAAGTCGTTCTCGAGTCCGCGAATACTTAGACGAAGATCTTTGAGCCGCGCGTCCCAGTTACGGTGGTCTGTGAGTTTGGACTTGTACTTGCCCAGTGCTCGGTCCCGGGCTGCCTGCTCGGGTTGCGCCTGAGGCAGCGCCTGAGCTTGTGGCTCCTCGTTCAATGCCTCTAGTAGCGGATCGTTCTCCATTGCGGTGAAAAGGTCAATTGAGTGAGTGGTGAGTTGGTTGTTGGAGCCCACTTTGTTGTCGTTGTTCGCCACCACTGGGAATCAGATTCGAGATTCCCGCTGACTTCCGAGGAGGGGGAGCCCCGGAACTCTGGTTTTTTTTTTGCTCATCGGAACAGGCCTCCAATGTTGGAACGAATCCGGGCAAGTCACCAACGACTGAGCAGCTCATGGAATTCCACGCCGTCATCTGCTGCGGAAAAGGTGTGAACCTGTCGCCGTTTTCTTCCGCCAGGGAGTCCGGTATCCCAAAGGCCCTTCTCCCTATTGGGAATAAGCCCATGATTGAGTACGTGCTCCAGTGGTGCGACCAGGCACCTTTCAAAGCTGTGACTATTGTCGCAGACTCGGAGAGCTTTGAGGGCATCACAAAGGTTCTTGAGCTTTACAGAAAGATCAGACCAAAAGAGGCACAGATTTGCCCCATTGACATCACGAAATTCGACGGAGATTCCACCGGCGAGATCCTCGAGCAGTTCATCAATCAAGTTGAGAACACTGGTGATTTTGTGCTTCTACCCTGTGACTTCTTGACCGACCTTCCTCCTCAGGTACTGATCGAAGAGTACAGAAATCGTGAGGAGGAGGACATTGCGATGAGTGTGCACTATCTGAACAGATTTGAGAGCATCGACAAGAAGAATCTGACTCATTATTATACCGTTTACTCTGATGACAGCCATTTGTTGGATATATACTCAAAAGACTCTGTCGAAGCATCCAAATTCCTCGAACTGCGTACACAGATGGTGTGGAGATACCCGAATACGACGGTCTCTACAAAGCTTCTGGACTCGTTCATCTACTTCTTTTCACAATCAGCATTCGGCATCCTCAAGAAGGAGATTACCGACTACCGCAACAGGTCTATCACCAAGATAATCAGAGACATTGCACGCCGCTCATGGAGGCACTCCGAAAAACGGGGCGGGATCTCGCTGTTGACACTTCCGAAGGAGTGTACATTCATCAGAGCTGACAATATCCCAGCTTATGTCGAGTCCAATAGATACATCATGAGTCTGAGGGCCAAGGAGCTCCAACAGCCAGTGCAGCCTAAGGAAAAAGGCGCTGCTACAGTCGGTGCCGACTCTGTTGTTGGCGAGGGCACAGTGCTAGGAGAGCGCACGAGTGTGAAGAAGACAGTGGTGGGTAACCAGTGCAGCATTGGCAAAAGATGTCGTCTCACTGGGTGTGTCCTACTGGACGGCATCACAGTAGGGGATGATGTTGTTATGGAGAATTGTGTGATTGGACAGGGTGCCACCGTGGAAACTAAGGCTAGACTAACGAACTGTAACATCGAGGGTGGGTATACCGTCAACAAGGCATTTCAGGCCAAGGGAGAGACATTAACGAACTTGTTCATCGCTGGCCAAGGATCCGAGTCTGAAAGTGAGTCTGGGGACTCTGATGAATATGACAGTTACGAGGATGACTACGAAGATGATCTGGAAGATGATGGACTATTTGAACGCTAAAGATGAGTTCCATTGCTTGCCAGAAGTTGTAAACCTCGCGAAAGCGTAGCGTGCAGAACTAAATTTACCCACCTGCCCAATGCAGTAATTTCCAAATCGTTCGCGAGCTGCTGCGGAAGTCCGCCAGCCACCAGCTGGATCAGACCCGCACAGACCGCAAACTGCGCGAACGTGGCTGGCTGGCTCTGCAACGCACACCCGTGCAAGGGAAACGCAGTGACGGCGTGGTTCGTGGGGACCCCCAATGCGGATCATAAGCCACCCGTCCCTTATATCTTTCGGCATCCCGTCAATTTCTCGCTAAACTCACTGACAGCTGCGGATGACTTACGGACAGAAGTTCAAGGGAGATCTCATCTCAGAGATGGACTTGCTACCTATTACACTTGAAGGATTGCTTCTTGAGGTTCCAGAACCCTTACCCCGGCCCAGCCGGTTGCGAGACCTCCCTATCAGAGTCAAGACAAGATTTAGAGGTGGGAAGAGCTCTGCAAGGAGACGGGTCGTCTCGACACCCATCTTCGATCTCGTGACACCGATACCTTGCGGGGATGAGGCACCGCTTACACCGACCCTGGAGGAGCCGGAAACTGCATCAAATAAACCATTTGTAACGAGCAGCAGGGCGCTCCCATCGCTGCCTTCTATGGCAGAGAGACATGTCTCTCTGCCACTACTGGATGCACATAGAAGCTCTCGGGAATCACTAGCTTCGAACACGAGCAACTCCACCTGTGCGAATATCATTCAGGTATACAGCGATCACAGCCCCTTTACTCAGCCCTTAAAGGCGGGTTGTTCCCGAGAAGAGGGATCAGACATCACATCTTCGGATTCGTCATCAGAAGATTTCTCTATTGTTGATGAGATCTCAACCTTGTTGAGCTCGTTGGATAGTCCTTTGCACCAGACCACTGACTATAGCAATGAATATGCATTGTTGCTAGGCAATCCCTATGGGGACCAGAAAGGAATATACCACCAGAGGGCAATGTCTCATGATGGAAGACGACTTTCGCATCATCGACAGCACATATCCCAGGACACCACAGCCGATTTCAAGGCATATATGGATGGCCTTGCGGCGGAGCGCCCCACAGCACCTTCACAAGAGGTGTGCATAGACTCCGGAGTTGTGTTCGAGACCAAGCCCAAGGTGCGGTCAACGTGGGATGTTTAAACAGATATTAATACATTAATGAGGTCGGTGAGTGATGCGTGAATCGTATTTGTAGAGACTGGTGTTTTTGAACAAATAATCTCGCTACCTACCAAGTATACGTCAATCGATGCATGATGAGTCAAAAGCTATCGCTTTCCCAAAGACTTTCTGAATCTGCTGACTTTTACAGGGTTACCTGAGGAATCAATTGGCTCCAGCTCCTGTCCTTCATCCCTCACAGCGGCCTCGGGTAGCTGGGGCTTCTGCTTTTCACCATAAAGCTGCAGCATGCGGCGACGCAACTCACTATACTCCTTCGCAATGAGGTTATCATCCACATAATACTCCGGATCATCCACAGTGTCGTTCTCCATGATTTCATCAAGCATCATTGGGCCCTCATCCTCGTCCTCGCTCTCGCCTTCACTTTCCTCCTCACCTTCATCGCTACCTCGTTCCATGTCCGGGGTAAAGACCGCCATATTCTCCGCCATGTCCTTCAGCAGCTGTTCATCAGCATCTTCCTCGTCGTTCATAATAACGTATGCTCTTATTTCGTCAAACTCTTGTTCTGGGGTGGACTCGATGGGTTGTGGAATTGTAGCAATATCGGTAGGTTGAACCATTGGCACAGCAGGCTGGGTAGGGGGTGTGATAGGGGTGGAGTTGGAAGCAGTTTTGCGAGACAATGATTTGAACCTTGAGATCTTCTTTGGCTCTTCTTCCACATAATTCGGAATAGTTGGGTTTCTTTCGACGATATCTGAGGTGACTGGTTCAGGCTCTCCCTCAACGATATCGGTAGGTTGAACCATTGGCACAGCAGGCTGAGTAGGGGGTGCGATAGGGGTGGAGCTGGCAGCAGTTTTGCGAGACAAAGATTTGAACCTTGAGATCTTCTTTGGCTTTTCTTCCACATAGTTCGGAATAGTTGGGTTCCTTTCGACGATATCTGAGGTGACTGGCTCTGTATTGGCGACATCAGAGGAATTGACCTGGGAATTTAAAGCTCTGGTACTATCCAATCGTACCTGCCTTTCCTGTCTAAACTTCGACAACTTTGCATTAGCCGCCTCATTCCGCTTCAACTCCGCTGATATATTTTCGATTTCCTTGATCTGGAGATCACTGGCAAAACTCACAGACTTCTTCGGTTTCTGCAAAGGTGTATGTATCTCCTCTATCTCCTCTATCTCCTCAAGGTCACCTTCTCTGTCAATGGCTTGTGGTTGTTTACGCAACTTTTCCAGCTCTTGCATGAAAAGAGCCCTGCTTGCCTCCGGCACGATACCATCACCGATTTCCTCATCCCAGTCAGCATCTTCATCAGTGTCATCTCCGTCGAAGCCATATTCTAGCTCATCGTAATCAACGTCATCCTCTTCAAAATCGTCGGCAATGAGTTGCAGTTGAAGAAGGTCATCCTGGTCAATGGCAGGTGGTTGGTACTCCGCCATCTTAGGAGGCTCAATGGCTATCTGTGTGGTTGATCTGACACCCATGGATCTGACCATGCTGAAATAAGGATGCTGTGGTGTTTCGTCTTCTAGAATCTGTGCCTCTTCACGCGACACTTCCTCATGCCCCTCCAACCCGGTGACGCTTAAATCTTGAAAATCATTAGGATCCCTCTCCGTTATGAACTCGCTCATGGCATTGTTACTGACACGTCTCATATCAGGAAGATCCACATGCTCGAGCTTGTCTTCGACATCATCGCTCTTGATATCCTTCAACAGACCATTAAGCTCGACCATTTCGCCCAGTTCCGTAAATCCATGCTTCTTCCCAAATTCTGCAAGTCTCTTTTCATTCTGGGGTATTACTGTACTCGTGATCACGTTTCCGTCCTCATCAACCACCTCCTGGATGTCCATAAATGGAAGCCCTTCCTCATTATGTGACTCCTCTTCAGTGACAAGCTCCTCACTTTGGAGGCCCACCAATGTACCAATGTTTTCTAGGGTCCTCCTTGCCTCTGCTATCTTTGTTTCGAACTCCGCTACTGCAGTTGTAAGGTAGGCAAGCCTCGTGTCCACTTGCTTCACAGCGCTCTCAGGATCTCTCTCAACGAAGTACTCACATCCAAGGAAGACAAGAAGCTTGGATGGGTCCAGCACTTTGGCTTTCACCCGTGCCTTCGAGGTCATTTGAACCGTAAGTTCTGGCTGCTTGTTCTGTTGATAGTCATACAGCGTGAACTTGAGCTCTTCGTATTGCGCCTTGTGACGTAGCAATACGGCCCTTTTCAGCTCCAGATTGGTTAGCGTCTCATTGATACTTGATTTTATCTCGCTCATCGGCTCTCCTGCGTCCTCGCCCTCCATGATATCGGCTCAAAGTCGCACTGTATCGTCTTAAACCTCTTTATTTGACGTCTGATCTGTGCGATGAGCGCTCGAAAATTTGAGTTAGCTGCTGTTTAGTTAACAACAACAACAACAAACACCGAAAATGGCACCATCACAGCTAGATATCAAGACGCGTGCGTTGGGCCGTCTTATCAAGGAGGAATCACTGTATCACCAGGAGCTCAGCGAGCAAGAGCGCGTGGTCGCCTCAATGAAGCAGCAGCAGGCAGATCCGTACGAGCTCAAGAAACAGGTGGAGGTGCTTGAAGACACCAGAAAAATGATCCCAGAGCTCAGAAAGAAGGTGAAGGAATCCCTTGGCTCTCTAGAGCACTTTCTGGGAGAGTACAGCGGCGATGACGACCTCACTATGGCCAATGCCAACATTGCTGCTGCAAAGGTTATCTGTTGATCATTGAATTACCAGGTATGTGCTATGTTTAATGGCTAATCGTTGAATTACGGCGATGTGCTATGCTAATGGGATGGAAACAATGTTATTATTTATCTGCGTATCGTCGTGTCTCCCTCTGCCCAGTCATTAAGTGCTGCACCCCATTCGTCCTCTTCACCAAAGGGCTTATTCATCTGTTCAGCTTCCTCCTGTAATTCCTTCAGGCGCTTCTCCTCCTCCTCATCGTAACTCTTCTTGCTATCGATCCAACGATCCTGAATATCCACCTCTACATACCCACCCTGTCTCGTTGCCTCGGCCCAGACACTGTCACCTCCCGCTTCAGTAGTACCAAACATGTATCCATTGGCCTTGTCGATAACAGCGAGAAGATTGATCATGGACTGTTTGTCCTCCACGGCCAACACTTCGAAAGAGACGAGGTTAAAGCCTTCGACGAGCTCACCAATCATCTGAGTGAGTTTGGAATAACGCTTCCCGAGTACCGAGTTGGACTCCTTCTCGATATATGGTTGAAGGTATGACAAATCCTGCACCTCGGTGTAGAAGTCCAACGAGAAGGGCAGCTCGCCATAGTTTGACACCAAATCAATCTTGCTGATGACGTTCACGTGTGGAAGATCCAATTGGAGCATGGACCGGAGTGCTACCAGGAGCACACTGATATATTGTGACGGGCTTGTGATGTAGAAACTGTCGATAAGACTCACCACACACAGTCTGAGATCCATCTCCTTGTGCAATCTCTTGAAGATCCTCGTCAACGAGGAGTGATGGGTAAATAGCTCTACTTGACCGGGACAGTCAAACACCACATACGACTTTGCAGTGATTTTCTTGATCTTGTCAACCAAGAGCGTGACAGAGTCATCGAGTGACTCCAGTGCAAACATCAGGCCACCGTTTGGACCGAGGTTCTCCTGTTGCATGACATCTTCCAGCCTGATGAAGTCGCGGATATCGAGGGCACAGTCGTAGGAAAGACGGTCGTTTGCCGGGTCCAAGTTGATGATGGCTGAGGACCGGCCTATGGCGTTGAAGAACTGCTGAACACCGTGGCAGTATGTGGACTTACCTGAGCCAGGCGGTCCGATAACAATCTGTCCAAAGGGCATGGCGGTATAGTTTAGCTCGTAGTTGTCTGCAAAGGGGAGCAAGCAGCTGGTCCGTTCGTACGTTTGGCTCCATATCAGCGGAAAATGTGAGATGAGGGAGTGCGCCGCTCAAAGATCGCTGATCACGTGAGCCATTACATAAGGGACAGCGACACAACGCCGCTGGTTATACAAATCGAAAAGTGGGAGCCACGGCTAAACGTCAACGAGAAACGGCAACTCACCGCTACATTTGGGCTAGTGGAGAGACATTCGATCGAGCTGAACCATCGGTGATTCACTTCCACTCCATTCGCAACTTGACCTTACACTTTTTGCATAGCTTGATACAAGACACTCACTCGCCACCATGCCAGTTGTCGATGAATCTCTCCTGCACAAACAGGTGAGCGTGGCGCCATTGGTGCTCCTCTCCGTCGTGGACCACTACAACAGAGTCGCTAAGGACACGAAGAAGCGAGTGCTTGGTGTGATACTCGGTGATGCCTCCACCGATACGATCCGTGTATCCAACTCATTTGCCATCCCGTTTGAAGAAGACGAGAAGAACCCTGGTGTGTGGTTCTTGGACCACAACTACATTGAGAGCATGTACGAAATGTTCCGCAAGATCAATGCCAAGGAGAAGCTCATTGGCTGGTATCACTCCGGTCCAAAGCTGAGGGCCTCCGATTTGAAGATCAACGACGTGTTCAAGAAGTACACGCCGAACCCAACGCTGCTCGTTGTTGATGTCAAACAGACCGGTGTGGGTATCCCAACCGATGCTTATATTGCCATTGTTGCCGTGAAGAAGGATGGAACGTTCACCGAGCCAACATTCAACCATATTCCGTCCACTATCGAAGCAGAGGAGGCTGAGGAGATCGGTGTTGAACACCTTCTCCGTGATATTCGTGACCAGGCTGCTGGAACTCTGTCAGTGAAAGTGGCGGCGCAGCAGAAATCTCTCCAGGGCCTCCAGCAGAAGTTGAGGGAGATCATCTCCTACTTGGATAAGGTGTCTAATGGGGTACTGCCTATCAACAACGACATCTTGGGTAAGCTTCAGGATATCTTCAACTTGCTGCCCAACCTTGCAGGGCTCGATGAGGGACTCGACGGCGTGGTGAATCCACTGGCAAGCGCATTCACGGTGAAGACCAATGACGAACTGATGATGACATACGTTTCGTCCCTCGTGAGAAGCATCATCGCCTTCCATGACCTCATTGAGAACAAGATTGCCAACCGCGAGGTGGCAGCTAACTAACCGATTGTCATTGTATGATTGTCATCGTCCTAAATTGTGCCGTTGTAGTGAGAATAGGCAGCGCAGTTCCCCCGAGCCTGTGTTTGTAACCCGGTTGTCGCACACCTCCAACTTTTTCCAGTGATCAAGACCGTTAAGACCCGGAAGAAGAGGGCAGCACCAACCGGACCCCCAATAAATGCTCCTTCACCTGGCGAAGCGGCCGCTCGTGCGAACGCTGAGCGCACGTCTTCTTTCAACAAAGCCGCACATCCAACTAGAGCGCGTGGACAGGTCGCCGCTGCAGTTTCTGTCGAACTCGCTCATCTCTCGTGTCGCCAACGCACTGGTGCCCGAGACACAACCAAAGCAGGAGCTTGTCACGGAACACATCCCCTTTGAGGTGAAGCCGAAGGATGTCAACAATACTGAGACGCCGGTCACGAATACGCAGGGCCCACTCGCACCATACATTGCACTTTCGAAGCCGAGGCTGACTGCTCTCGTCGTCCTCTCTGCGATCTGTTCATACGCACTGACGCCGTATAACGCAACATTACCACAGCTTCTCTTCCTCACTCTGGGGACAGGACTCTGTTCGGCATCCGCAAACGCAATCAACCAGGGCAGAGAACCGGACTTTGACCGTCTCATGGCACGCACAGTGGGCCGGCCCATCGTGCGTGGGCTTCTGACACCGGCACAGGCATACCAGTTCGCTGGTGTTGCAGGAGCTGCAGGAGTGGCTATCCTCACGCTTGGTGTAAATACCACAGTGGGGGCTCTCGGAGGGTTTAACATTCTGCTATATGCGTGGATGTACACTTCCCTCAAGCGTACCTCCATCATCAACACCTGGGTCGGAGCTCTTGTCGGTGCTATCCCACCCCTCATGGGATGGGCTGCAAGCTCCCCACTCAATGACCCAGCTGCATGGTGTCTCGCTGCGCTGCTCTATGCTTGGCAGTTTCCTCACTTCAACGCACTTTCTCATGGGATCAGACAGGACTATAGGGCGGCAGGCTACGTGATGACCTGTTTCGTGAATCCAAGGCTCAATGCACGCGTCGGGTTCCGTTATGCTCTGCTTATGTTCCCTATCTGTCTGCTCCTTACCTACTACGGCGTCACCGATAGCTTCTTTCCTATCGACTCTGGTCTTCTTAATGGCTGGATGTCGTATTGGGCGTACAAGTTCTGGGCGCAACAGCGCATCAACTACAAGAACAATACGCCCACGATAGAAGGTATGCGTCTTGCCAACCTCTATGCGAAGAAGACGTTTTGGGCCTCTGTATGGCATCTACCGGGGGTGCTGATACTGGCGATGTTGCACAAAAAGGGCCGATGGGACTGGATCTGGGGTGAGGGTGCGTTCGAGTAGCATTTACAGACACTGTCACATACTTCATTATACATAGCTAGTTATCTATCGGAGACGTTTGTTATTAGCAGCAGATAAGGCCAGAATTGGACCAGGGCTGATGGACTGGCAGTTGGAACCCACACAACCTTATCATTGGACTGGGTCCCAGACCTAGGCCAGCCCAATGGCCTATTTATTATTTGCAGTGTTGCGCATCCTCATCGGCCGTGCATGGACAAGGTTGCTGCAAGTCTGCCACAACAAGGTTTAACGTACGCCATCCCTAGTGAGCATGCACTTGTAGTAGGCTGCGTGGCAACCCTCGAAAAGCAAAAATACGCACCCCGGATATACACACACGGACAGAGAGACGCTTTGGAAAGCTCAACCCTAGCAGCATGGCCGACCACGGACTTTAGTGTCTTTCTGCACTCCGTCTATTCGGGTAATCTCCACTACTTGTCACGCTACCAAACAGAAACCTAAAGCATGCATGTAAACCGGTGGCACGATAAATCAGTGCTTCTCATGATACACAGGGGGACTACCACTCCACAAAATCTTTCCCTTGTCATCAAAGGAGGCACCCTCATCACTGACCATAATTATGTCTTGGTTCAACGCGATCTCCTCGCTCGACCAACCCAGGAGATCCCTTGGAATCCACAGAACTGGACATTTTGCACTCACTGCTGGGTAATCATACGCGTGCTCCAACTCTTCTGGTGTACTGAGGTCCATTGGGTCTTTGAACTGGTAGACATCTGGGATGCGCGACTTCGTGATTTTGTAAGAAGAATAGATGTGCGGTTGGAAGAACCGTTTCCAAAATTGTGCGGGCGGGACCAGTATCTTATCACCATCTGCAAGAAGGGGAACCGTTGTGCCATAACGTGGTTTCTCCATGCTGTATCTGCCGAGCTCACCCATCTCGAAGATATTGTTCATGGTTTCATCTTTTACACTGGAGAGTATTGATCTTTGGTACCCCGTTTCTGACAAGTGCGGTTCACCAAAGTTCTTACGGTATGATGGAGTGTCAGAGACACCATCCAAAGGTTTCATAAGGTCCACAGGCACGACATTCAATAATGTGTCGAAGGCAGAGTTCAAGTTGACATGGATAAACGTAGTGAATCCCAAAAGGATGGCCACGATGATCAACGGACCCCATGCCTTGGACACGGCAAAAAGACCTAAGAGACAAATTTCACCGAGATAAACACCAACCATTGTTTGGAACAGTGCTCTAGGATAATGCATACCTCTGGAATCAGGAGATTCTTGGAATGTGTATACCAGGTTGTACAAGTATGCAATGTACACCAGTGCGAATCCAAATGCGGCAAAGAGGAGGATGAACGGGGAAATGATGGCATATGTGCATGTAATCACCGCCAAGTTGGTGAACACCGGAAAGACAGTCCCCCAAGAGCACGATGATAAAGAGGTGAACCGTTTCCATTTCTTTCTTGGCGTGCCGTCAAGGAGATAACCTAGGAGGTAATATACAACCAAAGTGGTGACTTGAAGCAAGGCACCGGATGAGACTGTAAGGCCCTGAAGAATCAGATATGACAAATAAAAGTTGGAGGCTTTTGGTAAGTTCTCACTGAGCAGATACATGGCGCTGCTCGGATCTTCCAAAATTTGCGTTACAGTGGAGGCAGCAGAAGATGCGATAGTGGTAACCAGAAAGACCTGAATGACTTGGAATGCAAAGTATGCTTGCTGTGTGTAGTATTCCACGTGTTGGCGCGATGGTGCACCCGAGATCTTGGCCATGAGGCGGATGAATTTTGGCAAAATCATCATCAGCAATGCGAGCATAACTGTTGGCAGCATCGAGGTGATGATCCCAAGCAATTGCTTGGGCATGTTATAGATGAAATCCAACCACGGTAACTTGTTTGTCAAATATGTCAAGTTGGAGATGAGACCGACAAAGGCGACAGGAACAGACCAGAGGATGACAAGGGCGACGATGGCAGCAAGGGCACCGGTGGTACGAACGAGACGCTCCCACCAAACCATGCGGAGATTGATCCATACCAAATCCTTTGGTTCGAGGCCGATGTAGCGGGGAGACATATGAAGTGCTGTATGGTGAGCAACGGATTGGCACGCCACTTGTGCAGAGTATTGAGAACCGAACTCAACAAAGACAGAATTCATGGGCTTCCCAGAAAAATGATTCATCTGAAGCTCTTCAACCTCACTGTTCAAGGTTGGTAAATGTTTCCTTGCATAATTGATTGTGTCAACTTTCTTGCCGATAAGGAATTTGAGCCTATGATGCGGTCTCTTCTTCTCTGGCACCAGTGACGACAAGTCCGATGGAGGCAATTCACCCCTTTTCTCAGCTTTGAGCTTGAGCTTCATTGCGGTCTTTAACAGGTTTACCTCAGCACTCTCGAGCTTGTATGCAAGCTTGTCGCGCTCATGAACTTTATCTTGGATGTTTGATGCACCGCGTGCAATCCATACTTTCGTGACGTCTTCGAAAAGCTTTGTGATCTCAGACTCGCGAAGGAACTGATTTGGCACAGTTTGGAACAGCACGGTTCTTGAAGCAATCTTGTGGGCGTATCTTGGAGAACTGAGCGCCGCTTGACGCATGGAGCAATAGTATGACAGCTCTCTGTAGATGACATACACGACACCCAAGTAGAACACCCATGCGAGAATTGCATGGGCGTAATAACGCGATCTTTGCTCCACGTTTGCCAATGTGTACCGATCCAAACCCGCGGATCCTTTGCCATTGACACCGTTGATGGGGAGAAGGATTGGGAAGAAGAGGATCATGTAGAAGAATGAGAGGCAAGCAATCACAGCAAGGTATCTGAGGAAGAAATACCCATCCAATCCAGCCTGACGGATGACAAAGTTGTCAGACTTCTTCAGCAGTGGGATCAGCCACTGCCATAGCCCTGAGGGCAACGGGTCAGGCTTCTTCTCCTCGTTGATGAGGTTGAAAGATGACTTGGGCTGATAGATTCGCAAGAACCGAAGCCTAAATAGCAGGAACAGAACAAGGAAGGCGCCAAAAAGCACGCCATTTACCGCAAGGGACGTGAGCACGGACTGTGTCGACGTGTTGGTGACGTCCGTCATCTCGGGCGGTGTTTGCGATGCGTCGCTGCAAGTGGTGTGAAACAACACCAAAAACACAACAACAGGATTAGCCGCGCTGCAACTTTGGTAAGTCCGACGGCGCGCGGCGTTCGGAACGGCAAAAAAACACTTCCCCTCGGCAGGCACCGCAAACAGTCTCCCGAAGCCTTTTTTATGCGTGTTTCTGCCTGGCGACGTATGAAAGATCAGTCCCAACTGTGGACTTTGGGACTGCCAGAGACTGAACAGGTGAGCAAGTCACCCAGCGGCCAGCACGTACGTACTACGCCGTACGCCACGAAATAGTCTGGAGCTGGATAGGAGAGTGTTAAGCGGTGTCTCAAGATAACTCGGCCCAGCCCATTATAAAAGTTAGTTTAGGGGACGGTGGACACCGGGCGTAGCTAGCACGAGCATGTGATGTGCATTCTATGCGACGCCGCAGCTCCCAAAAGGATCCACAACTCCACGACCTAAAACAGACTAGTGCAATATACTAGTTCGGCGAAAAACACTCCGTGCATCTAGCATCCACACGCAAGGTAGGAACATCCTGATGCGTGCTCCTACAAGCTACAGAGCCGCTGGTCGCCAATCAATCACAACATCACCATCACATTACCTTCATAGCCTCACCATCACATTACATTAGTGCTAAAAGTCCATTGGCACCTCGGCATAGTAGCTCTGCAAGGCCCGCTGCAGAGCGGGCACGAGTTTGGCCCACTGAAGAATACGCACCTCCTTGTCAAAGTCACGTGGCCTGCGGGTTTCATATGCCATGATGCGCGTCGCCAGCTCTGCGCGGAAGTCACGCTTCGGCGAGTCCTCACATTGCGTACTGAGTCGAGAGCAGATTGAACGTTTGGACCAGAAGGGAACGAGGTTGGACCGGATGCGCCCACGCTCCCGACGACGCTCATGGGCATCTTTGAGCTCGGTGCCGATCAAAAGCTCAACAACTCTAACAACCTCCACCGACGTTATGTAGAATTGCTCCCTCACAATGGGCGAACGATTGGTTGGCTGTGGCGTCAGCTCCTCGTCCTCATCCTCTCCTTCATGCACATAGCAGCGTAAGCAACTCACTTCTGCAAAGTCCACGCCTGGCGCTGCGGGCATTGGATGTCCATGTTCGTTTGCGGCCCCCACGATGCTAAACTGTGCCACGATTCGTGCACCCACCTGATGACGCTCAATGCGGATGATTCGACGGCCATCAGCCTTCTCCGCATCGCTCCAACGTGGTAAGCAGAGGACATCCAACGTCGCACACACCAGGTCCAAATCCACTGGAGCATAGTGATGTCCTGGTAACGTCATGATCCGTGGTGGTTTCGTCGCGGACCCGCCCGACGAGATACCGCGTGTTACTTTGCAGCGTATTTGATGGTTGTCAAGGTCATGATGTTCCCCTGGCTCACGAAGTTTACGTTGGCGTTCATGCTCTTCAAAGAGCGGGAGGTGGGTGAGCTGTACGTTCTCCAAAGGTTGTGGCTCCATAGACCAGGCGCCGAGCACCGAAGAGGGCGAGAGGCTTTGAAGCGAATCAGCGTCATAACTGTGGTAGCCTTTGTTACTGCTAGTGTTCTGCATATACTCGGCATGCTGTGTATAGTTGTGAGCGTTGTCGTACGCCAGAGATGGTTGTGTTTGCGGTGTGATTGGCGACAGCGATTGCTCGCTGGGAACAAAAGCATGCACTGGGGGGAATCCCTCAAGCTGGCACTCTGCGTACGGCGAGGGCGTACCCTCCATGTCCATCACAATTTGGTCCAGCATGTCGTCAGTGATTGTTGGGAAAGCCAGCCCCACGGGAAGCGCACTCTTGTCAACATAGGTCATCTCGCTATCGAACGCTGGAAATGCAATTTGTTCTATAATCTTGGCAGATGTGTATGTGTGTGTGTGTGTGTAAGTGTGTGTGGTGCTCGGTGCTCGGTGCTCGGTGATGGGTGTTGGTCGCTGGGTGCGTGTGATTAGGTGGAGACATCAGACCAGAATGTTAAACCCGGCAGCCCGTCCGTTTATAACCACCGCTGCAGGAGAAAATCCCCAGCGGGGCACTCGCGGCACAGCCGGCAGCAAGAGCGCGTCATGCGTATTCGTATGCGTCTGAGGGTGAAGCGCCCACAGGCCTACTCCTCGGGGTGTTGGAGATTAATGTCCAATGGCCCCCTTGTTGGCCTATGGGTATGATGTTCGGCATTTGGTGGCTTGAGGTCCTGTCTTCGTGCTCTACAAGGCTGTTGATTTATTTCGACACAGCTTTAAACGCTCACGCAGCAAAAAGACCTTTCTGGACGTATGTACATGTATGTTGACGTCCAGACCGCATAAGGCATCGCGGTCACTGCCATGTCTACCCAAGAAAACAACTACCAGAACCGCATACCCGGAGAGCAAACGGCTCCGCCGCCGCAGAGCTGTGCCTCTGCTTTGTAATATCTGGTGGATGGTCACCCACCCTCCACCCAGAAAGCGGATCATCCATGCAGTTGGCTTTGATCGCCACTGCTAATCGTTTTACATTTTTCATCTTTGGCAAACTCTCGCCCCGCGCAATTACAAAGGGCGTTGCAGCGGCGCACTATTATTGGCCCATTGCCGAGCAGCGAGCTCAGAACTTGGACGCATCCCGCATAGAACATTTCAGGCCGCCGTGTTGATCTTCTGAAGTGCGTTGCACTCCCTGCACCGAACGTTGATCATTTGCTAAATACGCGCCGTAAACCGCTGCGGCAGCCCTATAACTGCTCCTTTAGTGGCCACAAATCCTTAACCATGCACAGCCAAACAGGAATGACTCCGTAAAATTTCTCCGTCAACTTCTGAGTGCGCATGCAAGAGGCATGGGTCCATAATTTTGTTGCTCTTCATCATGTCTTCTCATGCGCTGCCATGCGACAGAAGCAAGCAATCCCGACTTCTGTGCGTTCTGTGCCAGGCGGAGGGCGTTTAGACAATCACAACTCACGATGGTATCCCGAATCCGTGAGGAGATGAGGCATCCATTGACAGCACTGAAAGCTTACAATATACCGACGAAAGGCATAAGGTGTGCTTGATATCCAAAACCCGACCCTAAGGCCTTGAAACAACTCTCCGGGACTCAGCTTTTCAAATTTGCCAACCATGCCAAGGTTTTCTATGCGAGATGAGCTACCGAAAAAGAATCCTGACATCATAGCTAACTACCCAGTCACTATAAATAACACACCCAGTTAGATGCATCTGACTCGCCCGTTCTCCTCCAGCACTGTCCTCTATCCTTGGCGTTCAAACGGCAGGCGTGGTTTGGGTCCAGTCTGCACGCGGTGCGCTGAAGAGACCTAAATGTGGGCTTCTGTGCATTTGTCGTGATGTCATCGAAAGAATATCTCGAAGGCACGGCCAATCTGCAATCATGGCAACGGTGTGCGACACCGCAGCTGTCTTGCCGATAAGGAACACATGAATAACTCGTTGGATGCATGAGAACATCACAGTGCGTTTGGAGGAAGTTCCCATACATGGGGGCACCACAACTCCACAGGAAGAGAGGAAGAATATACTTGAGGCAACTTGGAACACGGTACTTGTAACGCCGTTGCTGTTGGCGATTAACAGGAACACTGGTTGACTCGCCAATGGGGCTCTCGTAGTAGGCGCTGCTGCTAACGCTACTACAACCGTTTCCAGAAATGCTGAAGTGGAACCATGATAGGGTGGGCGTTCAGTGAATCACGCAATTACGGGGAAAATACGACAAAATACCCAGGGGAACGGCGCCAACGTCAGCGGTGAACAACATGAGCTGAAACAACTCTATTCATGCCGTGTGTAAGACCTTCCTTCAATCACCTTTGCCCTGCAGCCCATATCTCTGAACAACTTACAGGCGAGTGTAGCTTACCTTTGATCCTGTGTCCCATTGATACGAACGCCCGACGCCTTGTCTGCCAATCAGCCGGCCATCACCAAAACTCTCGCTGTGCATGGGGTTGCATTAGGAATGGGAATTTGCCGAGGCTGAAATAGATAGCTGCTACTTAACAGAATGGTCACGTGGTGTCCCGTGACGGATCACGGGAGCACTAGCACGTGACGTGGGGCAAAGATCGTGGATTGCTCGCTTAGCTCTGCAGACACGAATCATTGCTTTACATTATGGGGCCCAGGATTAGAGTTAATGGTGGCTGTTATATCTCCCTGTTGAATCGTTATATTACCATCAGATCTACGAAGCTTTGTTACAGAAGTAAACTGGAATAACCCTTTCTCATCGGTGTTCCCCACGATTGAAGAATGGGTCGATCAAGCAACTCTGACGATACTAAACCCCTCCTCACTGTGTACTGGAACTGAATGAAGAACCAGGGTGTGTCGTTGATACTAGATCTATCAACGTCTGGAAGTCGATCCATTCTTCCTCATCAAAACTCCCCCGAATTGCCACGTTAATTTCCATGCACCTTCCGAATTTGTCCGCATGGGGGAAACTTTCCAAGATTGCTACGGCCTTATATAAAACGCAAAAGATATCCCTCTTCGCCCCCCCTTCTTACTTGACGCACAACCAAAACCCCGTTAGTGAATTAAAGCCACTATCACCAGTCAATCGACGCACACTACAGAAAGGTATCAAGTAACACAGACTAAGTTGTTTGTGATTTACCGCATTGTTCTTATCGCCCGCCCCTTAACACACACGCACCCCCCGCACACGATCTTCAATGAGGTAGGTACCACCGGCTTTTATATTTATGGTTGAATACTAACATTGAAAAGCTACGCTGAAGTCGCCAAGGACGCCGCCCAGGACGTCTCTAAGGATGTCAACTCCTTTGAATCCAGCATTGAGAACGACGCCTCCCGCGCGGGAAAGAAGGCTGATGAGGCATCCAGCAACATAAAGTCCAAGGCTCAAGCTGCCGCTGGTAAGGCCTCTGCCAAGGCCAAGGAGTACTCGGGTGACATCAAGAAGGCTGAAAAGGATGCCGCTGACAAGATTAAGAATGAGTACAACGAGCACAAGGGCCCAGTGATTGACTTTTTCAACGCCGTCTTTGCCAAACTTCAAGGTGCCGCTTCTTATGTGGTCAACACATCGTCATCTGCTACTTCTAAGGCCTCTCAGGAGTTGAAGAACCCAGTGGTGGCTACACAAGCCGTCGTTACGGTTGGTGCCATCGCCGGTTTGGTTGTTGGTATCCAGGAGCGTGCAAAGATCTTTAGATTCAAGTCTGATGGTGAAATCACCGCCATCCTTGCCGGTCTGGTAGGTTTGGTGGCACTTGATGGTGTGCTATTCAACAAGTACTACTCAAAGTATGACAAAAAGAACTTGAAATGAGGGAATTGAAATCGAAGCAACAGAGACAAGAGAGACTGAGCTCCGTTCCTAGGTATACCCAAAGGAGTCTGCTTTTTATAAGTATATTTGCTTGAAGTATGGTATCATATTCACTCTGTATACTGCTAAACCGCTCTTTCCCTTTCACTGGGCATCGCTTTAGTCCCATCCCTATGTATTGCTTGACACATCTGTCCATTCCTGCACAGGGGAGATCCTGATTCGCGAGGATGGCCAATTGATCGCCATGACGCTGCGAGTGAGGGAATGCAAACTCGTTACTCCTCACATAGTTAGCCGGATGCTTGTAAAGTCTACTGGCTGATACTATTACCCACATTCCTTAGCCCATTCCTTCAACGCATTCCGTGCTGATGACTGCCTGCTTGTGCTGCTGCCCACCGCTAAGGGACACACATCTCAATCGCGCTTGACACAAAAGTGACACCCACACATCACTTACCTTTGTGTGACTGCTGATTGAAAACACACCCAGACACCCATAGAGAGCCCAACCCGCTCCAGCGCGCTCTGAAAAAATTAACGGGCCCAAGCTAAGCAGTTCACACATAAAGACCACCGTCTAACGTCGATTGAAAGTTACCACCCCGACTTTCCGTGAGCAATCCCGACGATTTAAACATAATGTCTGCACCAGAAGCACCAAAGAGAGGCGGTTTCGCCGGCCGTGCCAGAGGCCGTGGCGGTAGAAGAGCCGGAGGCAGAAGAGACGGTGAGGAGAAGGGTTGGGTCCCAGTGACCAAGCTCGGTAGACTCGTGAAGGCCGGTAAGATTGCCACCATCGAGGAGATCTTCTTGCACTCCCTCCCAGTCAAGGAGTTCCAGATCATCGACCAGCTCCTCCCAGAGCTCAAGGATGAGGTCATGAAGATCAAGCCAGTCCAGAAGCAGACCCGTGCCGGTCAGAGAACCAGATTCAAAGCTGTTGTTGTCATTGGTGACTCCAACGGTCACGTTGGTCTTGGAATCAAGACCGCTAAGGAGGTCGCCACTGCCATCAGAGCCGCTATCATCATTGCCAAGCTCTCCATCATCCCAATCAGAAGAGGTTACTGGGGTACCAACTTGGGTGCTCCACACACCGTTTCTTCCAAGACCACTGGTAAGTCCGGTTCCGTCTCTGTTAGATTGATCCCAGCCCCAAGAGGTAAGGACATTGTTGCTTCCCCAGCTGTCAAGAAGCTCTTGCAGTTGGCTGGTGTTGAGGACTGTTACACTTCCTCTTCCGGTTCCACCAGAACTTTGGAGAACACCGTCAAGGCTGCTTTTGTTGCTATTGCCAACACTTACGGTTTCTTGACTCCAAACTTGTGGTCCGCCCACGAGCTGACCCTTTCTCCATTGGACGTCTTCGCCGAGGAGGCTGCTTCTTCCAAGAAGGCTTACTAAGTTTATCGATTTGTTTCGTATAAACATTGTATCCTAATGTATGGTTTCAAAAACTCTCAAAGCTGTAGACAATGAGTTGCAGCTACACTGCACTCAATCAAATTGACGATTATGTATAGGAAGTCATCTAACACCACTTACTTCAGTAATAGTAACTCTTTTCGACACTGGATGGTACCGGGGCATCTGGGAGACCAGTGGGCTCGATGGCCATTGGCGTCGTGTTCCCAGGTGTAGAATTCAGCGTAACGTTTGTGATATGTGGATACTTTTCCATCTTCACTTCAGCGTGAACAAGTTTCTGCCACGAACCATGCGAATGTTCAATGACCTCGATGGCCTTGTCAGCGTTCAAGAATCTTCCATCGTATCCAAAATCATTTTCTGGCTTACCATCCGGCTTCTTGTACTCTCTGAACCAGCGTCTAGTGGCATCGAGTAAACCTGGCAACTTGAGTTCCACATCTTCTATATCATTCAAGTCCTTGGCCAATTCATCTCTTGTATCAATGACAATCACCTTCCAATCTAGTTCTCCATCATCAATCAGCGCCAAGGCACCAAGCACCTTGGCCTCAAATACATCACCCAACTGTGCAACCCTGGACCCAATCTCGCACACGTCTAGTGGATCGTTGTCGCCCTTGAGCCCTGTTTCAGGTTCAGCCACCGTAGGATCGTCCCATGTCTGTGGAATGGCACCGTAGTTGTGTATATATCCCTTGAAAGGGAAGAGGTTCTTCACAAAGCGCAACTCACCCTTCTTTGTGTCCTGTAGTATTGGGTTGAACTCAACCTCCTTGCCAATCTCGAATTTGGCATTAGACCAGCGTGGGATCTCCACAAGCACATTCACGGTCTTTTGCTCCTTGCTGAGGCCGATTGGAACATCATGAAAGAAGGAGCCGATTTCACCATTGGGTAGCTTGCAGTATGTCTTGAACTCCTTGGTGTACTTCGCTCCAGCTTGCACAGTGGAATATTCTTGAGATTGCAATTGTCTTGATACGCTGCTGAGCCTCCGAGCTGCCATTCTGAGTGAGTTTAAAGTGATAAACATGTAGTGATTTGTGTATGACCCAACAGAGCGTTCTGATGTTGATGTACTCGCGAGGGACTTTTCGTTTTCAGGCAGGAACGTCGTTAATAGGGAACACATCAACACTACCGAGGACTCAACATGACGATATTCTCCTTCTGGATCTTTGATAGACATTGTGGGTATTCCCTTGGTGGAACAGAGTGTGACTCAGCTCTCCATTGTACCAGGTCATGCACATAACTGAGCACTAACACCCAGGCAACTGCATATACTCACGCGAATGGACCCAGGTCCTAAACCCCACAGAGGCCTCCAGTGGAACCATCAACTCAAAGGCAAATGAAGACAATGCCAAGCTGCTCTTTGGAGCACTCTTCTCGCTACGTAATATCGCACGGAAAGTGGGGGACTCACCGGATGATGAGAACACGCTAAGTTCGTTCTCTACAGCCAAGTACAGGGCACACTTCTACGAGTCACCGTCAGGGCTCAGACTATGCATACTCAGCGACACAGAGACACAGAATCTGCAGACAATGCTTAGAGATATATACGCTAACATCTACGTTGAGAATATTGCAAAGAATCCACTGTCGCCAGTGGACTTCAAGCCTGGGGCTAAGATCACGAACGGACAGTTTATCCGGTTAATAGATCATTACTTGGGACAGCTATAGGCTTGATCAAGGAAACGTCTATTGGATTAGGAATTGAACGTATATAGAGAAGTGTTGTGGTGCTTCCAGCATCCCCCGTAGTTAAGACAGCGATGCACAAGCCTGGAACAAATCCGCGACAATTTCCTGATTTGGACTCCGAGGTAGCGTCAAATCTTTTTTCGCGGCTGGCGATACTTCGCGATCGATGGCGAAAAAATTCACTTCATAGTAACTCAAACGTATAAGACACTCTGGAACTGGACAATGTCGCTACTATCAGAGACCGAGAGAGTGGACTTTCAGAGCTACATCGCTGGACAGCTTGGGGCTGTGCCGGGGTTTGAAGAAGACACTGCAGAAGTGGCGGAATATATCGCCCTTTTGGTGAACAACGGAAGACCAATCGAAGAAACGCTCGAGCAGCTAAATGAGCTGTTTGGAGCGTATGACCTCAAAGCTGTGGTTGAGAGTTGCTACAAGGCGCTCAGTGACTACAAGCAGCAGCAAGTGACATCATCGCAGAGTGAACAACACTCTCAGCAGGCGCAACAACAGCAACAACAGCAACAACATCTACCTCAAGAACTTCAGGAGCAGCAGCAGCAACAACAACAGCCAGACCTGATAATACCAGATAGCGAGACGAAGGCACTGCCGACAAAACCAGCAGCTTATGCACGCAATGGAAATGGCAATGGCTACGGCGTGTCCAAGAATGGCAGCAGAGGAGGGTCCCGAGAGGGTCCAAAGTCTTTTGCTTTCAAGAACCAAAACTCTCTCGCTCAGGCCTTGAACCTATCTGGAGTTGCTGGTGCTGACACCTTCATCAATTCAAGGGGTCAAACCAAAAAGAAAGGCCGCTGCCCCCAGTTCCCACACTGCCCGGACGGGAAGGAGTGTATGTATGCTCACCCAACGACTGTGTGTTTCCGCTTCCAAGAGGGACAGTGCCAGAACGCACCGGGAACGTGTAGCTACCTTCATCCCGGCGAAGATGATGCATTGATGGCAGAGTGGGAGAAGGTGCGCGCGGAATTCCAGGAGAAGCGCAAGAACAAACAGATGATGCATTTGCAGAACACCGCTGGTTTAACTCTGTGCAAGTTCGGTACTCTTTGTACGAACCAGCAGTGCCCATTCGGTCATCCAACGCCTGCTAATGAAGACGCCAAGGTTATTATCCTTGTGTGGTGTCCTGCAAACCTCGAATGCACTGATGCCGCCTGCAGCAGAGCCCACTCTTCACTGTCTAGGATCAAAGAGGTCAAGCCAATGAAGGCTGCTGTACAGCAGGAGAAATCCTTGGCTCCTTGCAAATTCGGACCTAACTGCACAAACCGGTTTTGCAAGTTCCGCCATGCGAAAACCCCTGTCATGTGCCGTGATGGGGAGAACTGCACCCGTATTGACTGTTTCTTTTCTCATCCATTGAGCGAGGAATGCCGCTTTGGTGAGAACTGCAAGAATTCAAAATGTCACTACCAGCATCCAAACGGTAAGGCACCGCCACCAGCACATCTTGGTGCTTCATCTCTCACATGGACCAAGACGAACGAACGTCAGTTTGCTGTACCTGAGGACCAGATTCTAGAGAAGGCCCCAGCACAGGAGAGTTAAAGTGTATAGTTTTATCCATGGATTTACCTCTGAGGTCTTCTGCAACACCAGCATCCGCAAAGTCGGACGGGAAGACTTCCATTCGATGGAGGATTGGTTTATAAAAAGCTTAGTAGTGACTTGCTGCGGAATCACACTGTACACAGTAGCTCTAAAGAGGTTAAACGCTCTTGTCCCGAAACGGTAAATTCCGAGGTGGAAGATGGATCCTCGGTTTGGCTATGGGCAAAATCTTCGAAATTGTAAACAGAGGCCCGATCTACACGTAAAGTAGCCTCGCAACAGAGACCGCGCGAGCCATTAAACACTTGTTGGCATGGCATTGGGTACACTGGCAACAACCGGCGTTGTTTTGGAAGAGCAAAGTTTGGCTGGAAACTGGTACGTGGCCCATTTTTGTTCTCAGATCTTGCACTAACAAATATCACAGGACATTTGATTTGGCACTCAACTTGCTACTGGGCCCCGAAGAGCACAAGCGTTTGGAATCTCTGGATGCATTCCTTCTGAAGAACAGAGATGTGCTTGAAAAGACGGACATCTTTGCCGGCCCACAAGAAGATCTTCCAAAGACTGAGAACTTCTCGATTCGTGGATCTACTTACATAGTCTCTGAGACTAACAAGAGGGATGCCGACGAACTGGCCACTCTTCTGGGGTTCGGCAATAAAGAAGTGTTGCGAGTGATTTGTGAAAAGACAGCGCGCATACCCGAACCAAATACCGACAAGAAGGAGAGGGACCATATCGAAGCCGAGAGAACAGAAAGACAACAGCTGTATCTCAATAGCGTGCTGAAAGAGAGACGCACAGTTTTACAACTGACAAGGCATCTGCTTACACATGAGTCTCATCATTCATTGGGGGACAAATATTCCACCAATCTGCTGGAAAGCTCACAGTACATCGCTGATGTCATCAGGACGCTGGAATCGCTCATGAAGGGTTTGGGAGATGAGCAGAAATCACAGCAACGGGCGGTGATCGAGACAGAAAATGCGTACACTATCGTGGAGCTTCTAAAGATTTTGGTTACTCTCCTTTTAAGAGTGAGTACCACAGCCTCTAATGTTGCTCTTTGGTTCCAACTCTGGGAGAGACACAGATATTTCACACTTTACGGAAACTCCGTCTCTTCGCAATTGTACAAAGAGATCGAAGGTCTAATCTCTGTCGCGTCGCTTCTCTTCTTTGGACTGAACACGAGAGATGACTGCATAGATCGGGAAACGCCATACCTAACTGAGCCAACGGCAGTGAAACAGATCCATGATGCGATTGCATCTGCTCCTTACAATGGAGTCGTCGTTTACATTTGGAGTTTGATTCTTTACATGATATCACCTGAGCTCCAGGCCATACTGTTCACGGATGGTGAGGATTGTGAGGAGCTTAGCAATGTTTTCGCCAAGAAGGCAGCCGAACTGAAGGTCTTCAACCAAGTTGAGGACATCCACAACACACTGGAGTATGACGATCTCTTTACAGCTGTTTTGGCTTCGTTCTTGATTTGCACTGTGTCTTTTGTCCAGTTGACCGATAATACTACTAGGACATACTCTATGGTTCTCAGGGACGCGCCAAATTCGTTCATAGAGAAGTTCTTTGCTAATGAAAACACACAGAGGCATCTATACGTTGCTCGCGCCAAGTTTCCCGTGGTCTTGACACCATATCTGAGGTTACTCACCATCAACGGAGCGTACGCCAATTCTCAGCTTTCACAGCTATCCACATACATGCACATAGGCACTACTGGGATTGACTACGACCATGATGTGGACAATGACACAGTGACCCTAAAGAACGAGCTCTACATCAAGCCGCCTTTTGAACAAAGTCCAGACGTATTGCTTCAGCTTCCTGCTGGCACGCAAGGTCGTGTTTTACCGACTGCAGACCAGAACACAGAGGCTTTGGTATTGAACTACAACTTCAATGGCTGGTCCTTGCTAGGGAGAATCTTGCAAAACACTGCTACGAATCCAGAGCAGGAAGAAGTTGTGTTGGTAATCTTGCAACTGCTCACGAACACTCTTTCGGGCTTGGACGTTGATACCACTGCAGAGATTTTGGACAGTATGTCGTCGTATTTGGATGAAGCTGATGTCTTGGACATAGTCCTCAAAGTCTTTGAACAATCGCTACACCAGAGGAACGTTGTGATCTCCACCCAATTGATCAAAGTGCTCATTGCTCTCGTTGAGACGTATCCACAGATCGTCTGGTCACACTTGGCCCGCTCAGACTTGCTGGAACATGGTGGGAGGGGCGGCCTGATTTCAACACTTTTGGGCAGTGTGGAAACCATCAGTGGGAATTATGAGTTCACTATTTCCTGGCTGACACTGTTCAATGAACTGGTGACGAAGAGTGTGTTCGTATCGGACGATTTAAGCTCCCTAAGAGGTGAGGTCATTCCGAAGTTCACTACAAGTGCATCGCAGGTATTCGAGAGTTTTATTTACTGGAACTATAAACAACCTCATCAGAAATTCCAGATTGGAAGCTTGATCATTGACGTGTTTTCCAAGATTCTCTTTCTTGTTTATGGCGTTGAGCCCGAGGCTGACCCAGCTTCAAAGGTTACTCGTGTGTTTGCAGTCGCAGCGAAGAGAATCTTGACCTCTTTCACAGTTTCCCTACCGGACGTGAGAATCATAACCCCAATTCTTGCGGCGATTGACGCTCTGAACTCTAACCCAACCATTTATAACACGACTGGTAAGCTTGGATATTGGTTCACCAGATGGGCTAAGATCAATCTGGACTTTGCCAAGATCGTGGTCTCAATCCGCTCCACAGAACGTGAGGTTCCGTCGACGCTGGAAAAGAGCCTGTTTTCCAGGGCTCCTCAACTCGTTACAGTGTACAGCAAGCATTATTCACTGAGATCCTCTGTGCTGAAACTTCTCACTAATCTTGTCAGTGCTCGCTGGACCACAGATGTTCCTTCTCTGCTTGCTTACTTGGGAAATCAGTACACTGAAGTGCTGCTCGCAGCTGTTTCTTCGGATTTGCAGTTCCTTTATGATGACTTTGTCGTCAAGAAAGACCTGAATCGTCTCTTTTCCGCGGTAATAGAGTCTCGACAAAAAGGTCTCTCCATGATCTTCCTCAACGGTCGGGAAACCAAAGGAGAAAAGGCGAAGCAGAAACCACTCCTGACAATCCTCAAGAATGACGTGAGAAATCTGGACTACTATCCGGAGTGGCTCAGCATTCATCTCGTCGACGCTATTGCATACGCGTACAATACTTGGTCGTCAAACAGAAATGAGGACGACGTCGAAGATTCCGCGTTCATCAAGACGTTGATCCCAAGACTTGCTAGTGTGGACTTTGACTACAAACAGGGAACAGAAAACGTCAACATTATTGAAAGCTGCTACAAACACAAGGTCAACTCAAGGGTGACTGAAATTTGTGCCCTGGTGATATTTTCATCCAGCAAGGAGTCAACGACTAAGCCAATCTTTGACTACTTGCAGACGAATGACATCGTCAGCTTGGCTAAGCCGCTCTACGATACTTTCGACTATGATGCTCTTTTGCAGAAAACTGTGATTACCAGCTTCGAAGAGAGATGGCCTGAGTTCAACCTTCAGCAGTTTGTGCGGTCACCAATGGCTACAAAAACTATATATGGTGAAAGTGCCACATACGACATGAGATTATTGGACGTTTTGATCGGCGAAGATCCTCACTGGACTGGTACAGGGACCACTGAGGGGTTCAGAGAGGCGGTGGTAGCCTCGAGCTTGAATATGCAGTACGTCTCAGCGCAGATTAGCGCCTCCAAGTCATGGGGAGCATTGCTGACCTCATATATCAAAAAGGTGAAGATTCCAACGAGCTTTGTCAGACTGATCAAGAAGCTATTACAGGCAAACATTGACGAGGACAGCTCCATTGAGCTGTTTGCTGAAGTTCAGCGGGCGCGCATCGAACTCTCATTTTTCTTTCTATACTCTTTGACCCAGGATGCTGAGATCCAGGCGAGCGACGTACAAGATCTCCTTAACTTGGCCCTTCAGCTTATAACATCACATCATGTGAATTTCCTGATGAACCTTTCAGCTCAGAAACCTGACTCGTACAGACCCCTGTTGAGAATCATTTCTAGGTTATTGTCGTTACTGAAGGGCTCTACCAAGACCGTGGAGACTTTTTCGGGCGACTTGTTAGAATTTGCCGAGCTCGTCATTGCTAAGGGAACTACTGTTCTTTTCGAAGCGATACCAACAGATGTGACGTCACCTCTCATTGGTGGAAGAATAGAGGATTTATTGCTGATCATTTCGATCTTCAAAGGCTTAATTCTTATGAAGCCACCGACGACTTTCACCACGAGACTTTCTACCTTCCTTGTGGACTTCAACACCTTGAAGACAATATTAAACGTTTACTCTAATTCACACACCTTGAAGGTTCATGATGATGCGGTCTTTGCTGAGTTGACACTGGCATACATGGTTGAGCTCATCACAGTGGAGGTCATTGCTGAACAGCTCATCTCTGCTGGGCTATTTTCAACGCTCATACAAAGTCCGATTTCGGTCACCATTCAGGATGGTGACGTATTTATTCAGACTGCACCAAAGCTACACAACATATGGACAAATGGTCTTTTGTCTATCATTTTGATACTGCTCGATAAGTTTGGCGTGAGACTGCTTCCAGAGATCAGTGCATTTGTGAGCTACTTCTCCAAACAATTCGCCTCTACAATCCAGAGTTGGTCTCAAGATTCCCTGGCAATCAGTGTGCCTGCGCTCCAGGAGACTGAGCAGATTATTGTGCTACAAAAGGCCTTGACTGCACTGTACAGAGAGTTCAACCGTTCGTCTCTTTCCGTCAATCAATCTGCTGATATCATTCCTGGATTGGACACTGCTGAGTCTCGTGCCAATTTAGACAAGTCGCTTATGCATCTGCTGGCGCATCCAAAGTATTTGACTTCGAGGGTGCTGCCCACTACACTCGAGGAACAGAAGCTGTTCGAGGGCGATGATAAAGTGAGAACAGCATTAGTTGAGAAGTTGGTGGGGCAGATTACGGAAGTGCAGCAGACGCTTGCTGAATAGGTTTTTAGTACATCATGAAGACATGGTTGATCATATTATAGGAGCATTTTTCTAAAGTCTTCGTTTGACCGCCCAACCGTAGGTTCGGCTGCACCGTGGGCTTTTGATGCCTGCTGTTCAGTTGTCACAGGCTTCGAGGTCATCGTGCCAATCTTCTTCCTTCTCATACTGGCCGGAATCATCATCGTTGCTGTAGTCTTCTGTCCATCAGGTTGGGCTCTCTTCAACTCACTCACAGATGTCAATTGGATCGTGTAACCTCCAATAGCCTTGCCGTTGTACAACATCCCCAACTTCCCGGAGGCCTGTGGTGTTTTGAAGACGATGATAGCACCACTATGTTTTGGCTCCAAAATCACATCTTCCACCTCGTCAACTGCACCAAAGAATTGCCTCAACTGCTCTGCACTCACAGTATCGGGAAGGTTGGAGAGTGCAATCGCCGACCCAGAGAAAGTGAGATCTTTGAACGCTCTCTTGGCCTTGTCCTCAGCGAGCTCAGACTTCTTTTTAGAGATTGACACATGAATGGCGCGGCCTTCAAACGACACCAGGTCAAGTTCCAGAGACTCTTGGGCCTCTTCAGGGGTTTTGAATACAACAAAGCCATAACCATCATTCTTCTTCCCCTGTTGCCTGTTGACATCACTGAGCGGCAGATGAACAGACTCAACTGTGCCATACTTCTCAAACAGTGATTTCACCTTGTCTGATGTCACTTTGAAAAAGTCTAGCGTGTTTATGTAAACTTCTCGTCCTTCCTCGTTAGCCCCAGTTCTGTTCTGCTTCGAGGACGGATCAGAGATCTGCACTGACAGAGCAAGTCCAGCTAATATTTTGCCATCAAGGAGACCCACAGCAGCTTGTGCGTCGGCTGAGTTCGCGTACTCCACGTAGCAAAATCTCCTCTGGGTGTTGAACTTGAGCGATGGGAATCTAATATTAGCAATCGGTCCCACTGCCTTGAAAAGATGTTCAATGTTCTCCTGTGTATAAGAAGGTGGGAAGTTGGTGATGAAGAGAGTGTTATTCTGGAGCCTTTGCACACGGACCTCATTTCCACGTAGTCGTTTGTAATCTCTAGTCAAAGCCATTCTAAGGTCTTGCTCGGTGGTGAATTCGATGTTGGCTTGCTGTGTTTCTCCCGAGACAGTGAGTTTGATCTCTTTGAAGTCTCCATAGCCGGTAAAGAATTGACGAATCTGTCGCTCTGTAATGTTGATCGGTAGATTCTTGACCGATACGGTCAAATGTTCACGGTCTCTAGTAAGTTGAGCGGTGTCCCTCTTTCCAGGCGAATGGGGACTGTCCTCTTCCACATCATCAGCGCTTCTTTTTTTGAGTACAGGCTCAACTTGCAAAGCTTCAGGGGCAGCTTCCACGGTCTGTGACCTTAAAGCCCAAATTTTGCGCTGCTTGCGTGCAATCTTCGAGCTGAAGCTGGCGTATTTGAGTGTGTCACCAGCTAATTGTATTGTCCTCAACGCCTCTTCAAAGATTCTTTCTGGCCAGTCCAACTGTTCAGAAACATTCAAGGCGTCATTAAGTGTCTTCAGCATAGCTTCAACGTTGCTGAATTGCTGCTCAAAGTAGCAAAGCAGCAGCCAATTCTCAGCTTCGTTGGGGTACCTTGTAGTGATTTGCTGCAAGATGGTCCGCGCCTTTTCGATATCGTTACTGCCTTGATACGCTCTTGCCACGTAACGCTGTACCGAGTGAAAGGAGTTTGTGTCATGTGACCAAGATGCGTCGAGAATCTGAGCTGTGCGCTGCTCTAGTTGAGCTTTGTCATGAGAATCCATGGTCCGTAAGTAAGTCAGTTCGGCAATGGCAACTTCCTTCCAGTCCTCACCAGACATTTTAGCAAGAGCATTGTGCACGCTTTCGAGGATCTCATCGCCGTGGTGGCTGAGGTTCAAGTTAAGGAGCTGCGCATAGGGGACTCCGCATGTTGGAAAGGCTTCCAAGAATCTGTATAGGACATTTTGGATAAGGACACTGGGAAAAGTGTAGATATTGGAAACATATCTCTTCCATAGGTCCACTGATTTGGTCGTACCGATAGCATTCTCGAAAATTGGCACCACGATGGACTTTTGCATATTCTGTGAGAGTGCCTCAGCAAAGCTCACAAGTCTGAGCCAGTACTCCTCAGTTGACTCTCCATCCCTCTTGATGAGGTCATATTCAAGATCCTGCTGTCTTTGTTTCGTTGTCTGGAAGGACTTGTTTGCTGATGAGATCAAGGTGTCGTAGCGATCAGGCATCTGTTTGGATAGGAAAGTTGAGAACAATTCCATCGTTTCGTCCAGCTGTGAGTGCGGTTGCTTCAGCCTTTCTATGAATACATTCTTTACCAAGCTGTTGAACGATTCTGACGATAGCTTCTCCAAGGGTGATTGTGCTCCTGGCGCCTGCATGTCATACAGCCGGAGCTCCAGCTTAAAGATCAGCTGACTCTTCATGAACTCGTACCGGGCAAGGGACTTCGCTTGGATCAAGACACTGATAAAGGCCTGCTGGAGAGATTCGATGGTTTGACCAGTGGGCAGCTCACCTTGAATCGCATCAAGTAGTAGATTCAAAGTGAGGTCATATCCATCAATAAGCGGTAAATGTTGTGTTTCAACGAAAGAGGGGACATTGCCCTCTTTTAGCGCCTCCAGAAATCCATCTCTGAACTGTGCACCCAACTCAGACATCGGTTTACAGACCCTCTCAGCTGGTTAACAAGCGCTGTGTTTTGCCTTTTCAAATCTTTCCTATGGGTTTGTTGATTGAGTGCGCGAACCAGATGGGCTGAAGTTCCCTCTGCGCCATGAGAACAGAAGAGGTGAACGCCTGTGAAGGCCTCCCACTGATGGATGAGCCTGGCCGCTACAGCGGACGATTACACTGTTGCTGTTGCAATCTTCCATGATATCATGATAACATGTGCTACATTTTGGTATGGTCGAAAGGAAGAAGAGTCAATTCCGCCTATGGCGATTAACGAGAGGCATGGTGAGGCACATGGTTTGTGAGTGACACAGTTGATCAGTCAACATCGCTGTTCATGGGTTTAGTGATTCGCAGCAGATCCCGTCCTCACCATTGGTGACAAGCAAGCGGTATTGCAGGTAATAGTGACGAGATGCAGTGAGCACCGGGGACGCAGCTTTGTGCGTGCTCCCGGAATTCAGTCGTCCACACTGAGTTCTCATCCATGCCATAGAGATTTCTTAGTCCTTGTGAGCCATAATGTCATGGCATCGTCCTTTTTGGCGCCTGGCCCCATTCTTCAGTGCTCCAATAAGCAGCTGATCATCTAATCATCTAATCATCTAATCATGTGTGGGTCTTGCGTTCGTCTGTGCTGACCGTGCGGGACCGTGCAGTCGTCCCGTTAGTTCTTGTCTGGCCTGCTGCACGCCGACTGTCCTTGTCCGACCTGCTGCACGTCGATATTCATTGCTAGCGTTTGCATCTCGAGCTTGCGCAGTTGTGTCGGTGTGATTCTCTTCCGCTTAACGGGTGCCGCAAAAGGGGGAGTTCCGGGGGTTTCGGGCATGTGTGCGATCTTGTCCTTCATTTCATCCTCATGCTTGTAGTACAGGTAGTTCCTCAGGGCCATTGTGACGAGTGCCTCACCAGTAGGCTGCTGGGAGGGGGAGATCGTAGCCCCGCTTGTGCTGGCAGCGACCTCACGGCTTTATATGTCTCCCGCCGGTCTCGTACGATCACAAAGTGGCACCACCGGGAGCGCTGGGCTGATGTGTTGCCCCTGCCCAGGGGACAGCCGCATGTGATGTGTCACGTGCGCCCGGATGCTGTTTCTCATCACCACAGCAACGCGCGCAGGCCAAAGGGTGTTCGCGTCTGATTATCCAACAACCCACCGCCTCCAGTTCGAAAGCCAGCTTTTCCCAGGCCCACATTTCACCCATGAGTCTCAGCACCAACCTGGGCATCGGCTCTAGAGCAAGAGACAAGAGCTACTGGAGGGCGATCAAGAACAGCACTGGGCCGGAATTGCCATTGTACAAGGACAAGCCGAAAGCGAACCAAAAGTCAGCCCGCAAGTGGATGGCGTTTAAGGCATTGTTGGTGTTCCTCACCTTCTACGTCTGCTACTACGTCGGATGGTACATGAAGCAGGAGGTGAGAGCCGGCGCAGGGCTGGCACCGGAGATGAAGGATTGGAAATTTGCAAAGCAGCAAGTCAAGCGTGTCTTCCAGGAGACGTGGTCACAATATGAGAAAGATGCATGGGGCAAAGACGTATACAACCCTCTCTCACACAAGGGGAAGAACATGGGTAAGGACCCCCTGGGTTGGATCATCGTGGACTCCTTGGATACCTTGAAGTTGATGGAACTCGAAGAGGAGTTCAAGACAGCTTCCGCTTGGGTGGAGAATGAACTTACCTACGACATTGACTATGAGGTCAATGTCTTTGAAACCACAATCAGAATGCTTGGTGGCTTGTTGTCCGCTTATTATCTCTCTGAGAACTCAATGTTCCTGAACAAGGCTGTCGACTTGGGAGATCGTCTTCTTGGTGCATTCAATACACCTTCCGGACTTCCCTATGCGTCGGTCAACCTCCGCACGAAAAAAGGTGTGAAAAACCATGTGGACAACGGAGCCTCATCCACTGCGGAGGTGTCCACCTTGCAGTTGGAGTTTAAATATTTGGCAAAGCTCACCGGTGAGTCCCTGTATTGGGAGAAAGTGGAAAACATCATGAAAGTGCTGGATGATAACCACCCAGCGGATGGACTCGTCCCAATCTACGTCAATCCAGACACGGGTAAATACCAAGGAAATCTCATTCGCCTTGGATCTCGTGGTGATTCATACTATGAATATCTCTTGAAGCAATACTTGCAAACAGAGGAGAGGGAGCCAATCTACAATTCGATGTATCAAGAATCCGTCCGTGGTATGAAAGATCATATGCTTAGCAGATCTCAGCCAAACAGGCTTGCATTTCTTGGTGAGCTTGAGAATGGCGTCGGTGGGCCATTATCCAATAAGATGGACCATTTGGTGTGCTTCATTGGTGGGTTGTTCGCCTTGGGTGCCACGGAGGGGGAGACTCTACAGAAGGCAAGAAAGTTCTCCAGTTGGAGCAAGCTCAAGGAGGAGGATCTCCTTCTCGCAAAGGATATTACCCATACCTGTTATGAGATGTATGCTAAAACAGCAACAGGACTGGCTCCGGAGATTGTGGTTTTCAACAGCCAAGACGGATCTAAGCAGGATTTCTACATCAAGCCGTTGGATAAACACAATTTGCAGAGACCTGAAACAGTGGAGTCACTGTTCATTCTGTACAGAATCACTGGCGATCCGATCTACAGAAAATGGGGGTGGGAGATCTTTGAATCGTTCGAGAAACACACCAAGACGAAAGATGGTTCATATACCTCATTGGGCGACGTCACCAAGATTCCAGCTCCACAGCGAGACAACATGGAATCGTTCTGGCTTGCAGAGACGCTCAAGTACTTATACCTGCTTTTTGACGACACCAACCTCATGCCATTGGACAAGGTTGTGTTCAACACAGAGGCTCATCCATTCCCTAAATTCTCGATGAACCCATTGTTCAAGACCGGCTGGACTAGATCCAAGGGCGCGGCAAAAGTGGAGGAACCAAAGAAGGGTAATGTGAGACAACCAGTTGAGGAGAGTGTGGAGGAGAAGCAGAAGAAGTACAAAGATGAGGAGAAGCCCAAGGTGCCGACTGCTCCGGCTGCAGCAGAGCCTGCTAAGTCTGCCTTGCAGCAACTCAAGGAGATCCCAAGCTCATCGGATGACGAGGACCCCTACAAGAGGGCTATCAAGGAAAAGATGGATCGGGGTCAAAATGTGAATGAAATCTTGGAAGGGCTTATTGAGGATTGATGATTTTGGACTCCTCTCCGTAGTTCACCCGCAGTTGAGCTTAGTTATCACATGATCGGAAGCGGTCTGCCGGTGAAGATGATCTTGTGCTTGATAACGTCCACCATCTCAATGGGGTCATCGTTATTGGAATCCTCTGGGAAGCGTAGTAGTGCCAATGGAGGATCCACGGTCTTAACCTCACCCAACAACCTCTGTGATGTACCGATGTACAGAACGGCCTTATTTCCCTCTAGTTCAAGTTTCCCAAGCTTGACCGCCCATAACACACCATCTAGCTGAGTATAATTATCCTGTTCCTCGGCTGTGAGAATCTCGGGCTTCTCACCAGGCAGTATCAGCTCACCTTGAATCTCTAGGAGGGCGTTGCCCAACGCTGTCGTTACCACATGAGGACTCTGAAGCGACTTGTGAGCCTCTGTATAAATGATGTCCTTGTGTGGCATGAGGAATGGTGGTGAAGTGACTAGAACTGTGAAGGACCTTAAGCCCCGGACGTGTTGTACGTTATACGCGAACGCGTCGCGTCGATCGCCCGTGTCCGGTCGGGTCGCGAAAGTTACCATAAGAGGCCATGCCGCGAAAATTGCCCGATGCGCTCACAAGTAGTCACCCGGCCGGCTATCCGCCGTTTTCTCATTCGTCAACAAAATTCCTCCAAGGATCAACCAAAAAGCACCCATAACCCACAATACAACAATGGCTGCTTTGAAGAGATTCTCAACCCCACTGCTCAAGCCATACTGGCCATTCTTCGTGGGTGGTGTTGTCGTTTACTGGCTCGCTGGGAAAGCTGCCGATGCTTCAGCTGGCACTTCGGAGTTCATCAATGACCCAAGAAACCCACGTTTTGCTCGTGGTGAGAAGCCAGTGGAGATTAAGTAAAGGGTTAGCTGCTGTGATCGATGTTGGAGCAGTGTGATCCGCTGTGATAGACGCTATACAGGGCGGAAAAAAGAACGGGGAGCTTATTACGATGAATCAGATTTTGACATATTTTGTACGTTGTAGTTCGGCCAAAGAATGGGCCGCCTAGTTGATCACAGTCATTCAATTGACTCGCTTCGGTGCATGGGCTTGCCAATTGAGCATTCAGTGGGACACAAAGCTCAATTTATCGGCCAAATGTACCGTAGTCGGTCGATCGAAATACCGGATGGTGACGAGTGGTGATGGGTGCTAACCATATATCAGCCCTACCTATTTGTACAGGAATGTATCTGTATAAATATATATATACCTTAACGTTACATCAGCGTCGTATTATCAAATAATATTGATCTCCAGTGTCATCAAACTCCGGCTGGAGTCGGCGGTTGAGATTTAGAAATGTGTATGGCCCTAGCCTTCAACGCCTGTGCAAACAAGAGCGCAATTGGCCAAATAGGAGCATCTCCAAGAATTCTTACACCAAGGTATAACCCACGGGAGCTCAATCTCGCCTCTTGAATCACCGCTCTGGTCTCATGGACATCGGTGTTTGGGTGGATGGCATGCTTCGCCAGCTCATCATCGAGTGTCTCAACGTCTAGTGCACCCTTGGCCTCAATACGGAGGAACTCAGCATATGTCTTGTTGTTATCGTCCAGAATGAGACATTCTTCAATCCTCTTGAAAACCATCTGAGAACGAAGCCAAAGTGTGCGCTCAATGGCCGAAAGGTATGCATCATCGTCATAGTGTTGGGCCCATTTCTCCACGCTGAGCAAAAACTCGGCAATGATGAGGAGCGATGTGAATATGCATGTGATGAAGAATACTGGTGTACGAATCGAGGTCTTCTCCGCATCGTTGTGGATGGACACATAATCGATCCAGAGCTTGACAATATCAAGAGCATAATTCGTCGAATCACGAAGTGCCTCCGGGTCATTACGAAGCTTCTGCATTTCTTCATTCATACCTTCCCAATCTTTCTTCCAGATTTTCTCCATTATTGGTGTAAGATGGATACACTTACGGATCTTTGCAAAAGATAGCAATGGGAGAATCAATCTCAAAATCGGGTTCTTGTTGTAAATCACTGAAAGTGATGTTTCATTAAGGTGAAAGACACCACCATTTTGGATGTATAAACTCTCCCAACTCTTAATCAATGATTCAATAACAGGTCTTGAGGTCATTCTCCATTTGGTTGCAGCAATCACACCATTTGGTTCGGCTGTCACAGTGGAACGTTCGAGGTAGATCTTTTCGTGAATGGACATTAGTAAAGAGAGCAGCGTCTTCATCTGGATAGATTTTCCAGAATGATCATCATCTGAGAGAATGTAATTACTCAATGTAAGGAAGTTGAGACAGTTGGTGTACGAGTCGTTACCATTTGACAACTCCACCAATGCAAACTTGGAATCAATGACATAATGCTTCATCTCAAGGAAGTTCATCCATTGCGAGTAGTCCCGGCATAACCAAAGCTCATCCCATTTACAGTGAACACCACTCTTTAGGTCCAATGAATGAAGGGAACAATCAAGTCCAACCAATGAACTGAACAAATTGGAAATGAGTAAAATCGTGTGACAAGTTCTGATACGCGATTGTGCAAGAATGAAATAATCAAAGTTTGCTCTTTGTGCCTCCTCCGAGGAATTTTGTAGATTATCCATCACCGGTGGTGGGTTTATAAGGCTCTCCAATGGTAAGTTCAACGAAGTGAGCTTAACCAATTCAATCAATGAGTTCAGGAAGATAGTCATGGTCTTTGTCACACTGAGGTCATTGTTAAAGATACCGATGAAGATTAAGAGCACCATGCTCTGATATAGCCAGACTGGGATGTTGCTATTATGCTTGAATGTCTTCTCATGCTCCAAGTATGCATGGATTCTGTATCTTGCCACGTTAAACATGAGCAGTGCGTGACCGGAATGGAATGCATATAGAGCACCAACCGATGCGATGGATAACAGCACTGGGTAGTTCTCCAGCGATGGTGTGAGGGTTGGCAGATGGATAAAGGGGAAGTACTTGTCAAACTCGTTCTGGTATAGTGTTGTGTACTGGTTGAGCTCTGCCAATGAAGGGAACTGAGTATCAGAAAGCTTGTTCACCTCCAGAATGTGTTGTCTCAACTTTAGTGTGAATAGTGGCAATTCTGTTTCAGCATCCTTGTTCTCAATGACTTTCTTGAAAAGGTCAATCTGTCTGGTACGGAACATCTGAGAGATATCATTGTTGAACAGTTGGTTTGATGGTATTGGAGATTTTTGTTGCTTGTCATCATCATGGCTATGCGCACCAGATGACGATGGAGAGATACTGGGCACAAATCCAATGGAGTTGAACGTTTTTTTGTTCGTGCCGAAATTCTGCTCGAATGGCGTATTGATGAATTCTCCGAGCCAATCTTCAGGAGACATGTTGTCATCATGGATAGAAGTAGAGGTGTCTGTATTGGTGCTATGGTTGTGAGAAGTCATCGCTGGTGATGCAGAATGCTGGAACATTGTAAGGTTTATGTTGCTTCCTCTTTGAGCTGCAAACCCTGCTCCTCCTCCACCCGTTCCGACATGTAGGTATTCACTCAATGCAGGTTCGAGCAGTGATCCACCAGGCGTGAGGTTGAAGAGTGGAGTTGCTGCAGTGCTGTCCTTTTTCTCATTCTTCAAGGAGAAATAATCCGGCTCCTCTCTATCCAGTGCAAATTCATCAGCACCAAACTGTAGTCCCAGCGCTTGCAAATCTAATCCACTCTCCAATGCCTTTGCGGTAAGTTCTGTTGCCGACAGTTGCGGTGTTGAGAATCCAACTTGGTGTGGACCTTCAGGATTACCGTCAATGCTCTCGATATCACCACTCTTGTCTGATCTTGTGTATGAGCGCGGACTCGTTGCGCTGAACGAGTTGTGCCGCTGAAACAGACTTGGGGGCTCTCTGACTTCTCCATCATCCAAAGAACTTTTGGCGCGTGGTTCCACCTTCGTGGGAAGTGAAACCTCCTTGTTGCCAAATTTGGTGATAATCTCGGATTCCCTATCCCTAGCGGCGCCCAGAGAATGGAGTTTCTGTTGATGCCGTAGCACAAGATCTCTTCTGGCAAAGCAACGACCACAAGCTGCACATTGAAAAGGTTTCTCATTTGTGTGAGAGCGCTCATGGCGCTTGAGATGTTCGAGCCGGGCAAATCCACGCGTGCAAGTGGCACAGATGTGAGGTCTCGGCTTATCGGTCTTGATAAGCGCGCTTTTCTTTGGGATGGGCTCGTACCCACGCATGGAGGGCTGGACGGGCCTCTTGGTGGACATCGTACCTGGGGTTCCCTGTTTTGTGGTGGTGGTGCCAGGGTTGGTAACTTTCTTGACGTAAAAAGTTGTTGGGCGGGTATCGGGAAAGTGAAAACCGAGACGGCGAGTTCTGTTGTTCAGTTGTATGCGTGTCTTGACTGTGACTAAAGTTTTCTAGACAGCGACGTGATTCAGCCCGTGTAGCCGGTTAACGTCAACACCGGTCGACTAGCAAACCAGCCAGCCAACTAAAGCCAATTTTTTTTTCCCTCTCAGCGGGCGCTGCAGGCGCTGCAAGGTGTCGTATTCCGGGCTGTTGAATGTCCGAAATGTACGAATTTTAGACAGTTGGGGGCGCTCTGGTTTAAGCAGGTTGTTGGCCTGGACTGTCTCTTTGTACTTTGCGCTTCCTTCCAACGGTGGTCCGACGGTACCTATCTTTGCTATATAACCGACTCTTTTATGCCAGTTGAAGGACTCCGTCAAGCACAACCGGAAGCGGAAATTCTAGTCAGCGAGGGGCAACGCCGGGGAAGGATGGCGGGGCTATTGTTCACCGTGTAGCAAGGTACATTACAAGTATATCTGGGTAGCAGAAGAGAGTAGTGGTCCTTCCGAGGTCACATCATGGGCCCCATGGCACACACCTCTTCCAGCACCGGATTAATCAGCAACAGCCTAACAGCAAAAGCAACAATTGGCCCCCCCGTGTGACCGATAGCAGGTCACGGTCATGGGATCTAAGCCCACGGCAGAACAGTCTCCGAGAACGGCTTCTTTTCAAAATATCCTTTGTCTCCATTCATCGCACATGGGTGGTTTAGGTTCTCTCGCACATGCGATCAGTCCATTCCCCTGCCCAACAACATGAGGTGATGCATCTTACTATCTGTGTTGGGTCTCTCAAATATAGCGGAAGCATCAACTATACTGAAGAGAACGGCACTACCATGAATTCTACTGCGATCTGTATTTATCCACTCCCCTCCCTCCTATCGACGTACAAACGGCTGATAATACGCTGATCACGCACTCCACAGATTTCAGCCGTCCATCCCGCAGGGTTCTTGACATGTTCGGATTCCGTTAGATTTGCGCATTTTGATTGGCCAGCGCATTCTCCTTATTTGGGGGTTGGTGTACGGATTTATTAGATCAAAAGACGCTGAGTTTTGAAACGGCCTTGAACAGTACCGTGAGCTATCTGACTGGTGATTCCATTCGATAGTGACCTACGATCCATACATCTTGCCCGAGGATACACGGTCAATGGAACGCATTGAGCGGTGACTCATGTGAGAGGTCTAGAACTACTGTGAAGGTAATATACAAAGTGCCTTATGCTTCATCGATGCTTTGATCAACCTATCGAGCTTCAAGCACAAAACGATGGATCACTTAGAGGCTTGGTGGCCATAGAGCCTCGCAATGTGCCATGCCATCTTCACGCACGGGTGAATTGTGTCAAGGAGACACCGGGCCGGGTAACATTGGGTCGGAACTGGGCAGTCGGAACTTTCACTATCCAAGAAGCACTACTATAAACACTTCGATAGAACAAACAAGACATCGGCCCACAGCTCATGAATGGGGACAGGGTCCTGTTCAAGGACATACCTGGAACTATCCGATTCATCGGCACCACTGATTTTGCGCCCGGTGAATGGATCGGTGTGGAGTTGGACGAGCCGAGTGGGAAGAATGATGGTGAAGTCAATGGTGTACGATACTTCACGTGTCCCCAGCGGAGCGGTATATTTGTGAGAGAGCCCATGTTGGAAGTCATCCCCATTAGAGTGAGTGGTGGCGGAAAGAGTACCAGAGCTCTACCGAGGATGAGTGCCACCCGATCATCACGGTTGAGTGATGGACCATCGAGGTTGAGTGGTTCAAAGACTCCCTCAAGGTTGAGTGATGATCGTAACTTACTGGGTGAAGGTGAGACTACAAGGCTAAAGTCAATCATCCAGAAACTGGAGTCAAAGCTCCAGTCAATGCATACTGAAATGGAGACACTGAACACCAATATCACAGAGCTCTCCTCACATAACACCTCATTGGCGCAATCAATATACAAGGCAGAAGAACAACTTGAGCTGGTATCCATTGATAAAGAGACCCTGGAAGAACATAATGAGATGTTGAAGAAACAGATTATGGAGCTTACGGCTCAAAACGAACGGTTGCAGAATGAACTAGCAGCTATTCGTGAGGAGATCCAGCTGTCCAAAGATGTTGGATCCACAGAACTCGTCCAAAGGAATGGATTACTGGAGAGGGCACTGATCAAACTGAGGGATCGTACAGAGGAGTTGGAAGCGCAATTGGAAACAGCATTGATCTATTCACAGAATGAGATACCACCGGAATTACAAAGGCAACATGAAGAAACGGAGAATAAGTTGACCTTGGTGGAGTCACAATTGGCAGAGTTGGAATCATTGTACAAGGATGAACAAGATCTTTCCGCACTGCATATGGAAACTGAAATGGAACTGCAGAAACAAATTGAATCGTTGGAGGTTCTACTCAATGGAAAACAAGCTTTGGTGACGTCTTTGCAAAACAAGAATGCCCAGCTGGTTCAGCTTGCTGAGCAGACAAACTCAGTTGCGGATTCTATCCCCACCAATATACCTTTGGATATTGAGAGGTATCAATCGCAGCTATCAGATTCTAAAAGAGAGAACAATGCATTACGGATAGACCTGATGGTGTTACAGTATGAAGTTTCATCCCGCGAATCTCTCTTAACAGGCCTATCCAGTGATCCTTGTCTCAAAACAGTCAAGTCACTACAAAAATATGCAGATATTATTAGGAGCGTCTGTGGATTTATAAAACCTGGGGAGGACGTATACATCAACCTCCTGGGTGAACTGATGAGGTTGAAACTACTGTCATTTAGCATACTATTGAGCCATGCTGCCGAATATGGTCGTATATTTGAATTAGAGCTGGATCCATTGATTGATAACGTCGTGCATCATGTCAAAGAGGAGCAGTTTAGAGGTATTGACCTCATTGAGAAAGTTACTGAGATTCAGAAACAATTAAAAGACTCCCCTGTGAATAAGTTGGAGTTGAAATATTCATTAAAGCTTCGCAAGCTGCATGCCCAGAGTATTGTCGCCATGACTGGATTGGTCAGTGATCAGAGTATCAAAAACAACGTCGAACAAATAGCTGAATGCGCCAAGTTGTACCAAGCAGCACTGAATCATGTCCGGTGGGCAGAAAGTTTGTTGGCCAAACTCGCGGCGGAAATGGGTGACATCACCAAGTGTGAGCTGATCTCAATACAAGATGTGATTGAGCTGGCCTATGAGGAGATTTTGACACAGTTCTCTAGTGCTGAGCATCAAACTGGCCAGTTTTCTATTTTGAAACAGTTGAATGAGCTGATGCACGTTATGCACCCCACTGATCTGTCGTGGAAGTCCATCTCCAATGCACCGAAGTGTCAGGAAGCCAAAATCGCTGAGACAGTGGACGTGAAGGAGGAGTATGAAGCCAAGATCGCGGTATTACAATCCCGGTTAAGCACATCCAAGGACACGGAGCTCTTGATGAGGAAGTACAAACTTCTATATGATGAGCTCTCTGTTCAGCATGCGGATGCAGATGCCCAATTGCAGACACTGATCAGCGAGAACCAGGTATTAAGTGAAGAACTGACAAAGGCGAAGAATAATAACCTTTTGTACAATGGGCAGTTCGAGTCATTGATCAAACAGAAAAAAGCTGTGGAGCATACTGATCTAGTGTCTGAGATACAGAGTCTTCGTCGGGCAGTCAGGCACTTCACCAGTGTCAATAACATGCCGATGGGGTGGTTAAGAAGGGATCTACCAGTGTATGCCGTGTTTGAAAGAAGGGAGGTTGATGACGTGAGAGAAATGGGGAAGGCACTAAGAGAATTAGTGATGCGAAAGATGTTGCATTGATTATCATGACACTGGCTGTTCTATTGAATCGTCTTGTAGCTTCTGTGGGGGAGTTCGGGGCCATTTGACCGCTATGTCAATGCCACTTTTAGGCTGCCACCATTCAAGGAAGTTGTAGATGAATATATCAACAACAACCAAAAGAACGAAGAATTTCCCAGCCCAAGGACCACAACGGTGAAGTTGTTTCAACTTGTCTATGGTCTCCATTGGTTCCTCTATTATGGAATCGTACACGATCTCAGTTCGACGAGCGACATCTTCCCAGGAATACATCAGCTTAACACGATCGTGGAACTTGGAGTTATCGATTGCACCTTCTTTGATCTGTTTTATGGCCTTAGCTGTGCTAATAACCAGGGAATCAACTGCTGGGTTTGCGTAGATGGTCATATCAGAAGGTAAAACCTCGGGTATACCACCAACTCTGGTGGTGACGACCAAAAGGCCACAGGATGCAGCCTCCACTAACACAGTACCAAATGCCTCAGTGAGTGATGGATGGAGATAGATGTCGCCCTGTACCATCACATCGCGGACTCTTTCGTGCTTAACGCCCCCCATGAGCTCGACCCGATCTTGAAGTCTGTGGGTCTCAATAGTTTGTTGGATATCGACAAACCTGGGTCCATCGCCTGCAATGAGGAAATGGACATCGGGATGCAGTGCACATACTTTGGGGATCAGTGCGGCCAGCAGATCAGCGCCTTTATTGGGGAACAGTCTTGATATGACCACAATGGTGATCTTGGAACTGCGCGGCCTTATCTCTGGCTTGAAATCCTCTGAGATGACCGCATTTGGGATGACTGATACTTTCAAAGGATCGACTTTACCACGCAGAACCACGTTTTCCTTGCCCGTATGTGATACGCAAATTGCCCTATCGGTGGACATCAAGGTGAATGTCAATGCCTTGTTCCCTAGGATGCTACCCCAATCAGCGAACCCAAAGAGAGAGTGCTCGGTCATAACGGTCTTCAGCCCCATCACTTTGCCATGCACCATTGCCTCTTGTGCCATGGGGCTCATCGATGCGTGCCCATGGACGATATCGATGGATTCTCTGACGAAGATGTTTCTAAAGAGTGGGAACATTGAAAAGACCGTCGGGGTCATTGTAGCACGGTAGAAGCCGATGAAGGGGATATAGTAGACTTTGAGGCCATTCGTGAGGTATCTCACGCCTCCGCGGTCGCCATAGGAGTGTGTAACAACGATAACGTTATGACCCCGCGCGATGAGCTGTTGTGCCAGGTGGTAGATGTGGAACTCGACACCTCCTGGCTGTGGGTAGAAGAAGTCGCAGACCATGCTGTTGCGTGTTAGTCCTTAGGGTCCGAGTGGGGGGTAGGGGGGCCAAAGCACTCACGCAATGTTGTAACCCATCTTTGGGGCTTCTCTCTTCCCTCCCTTCCCACTCGTGACATGGAGAGTGCAAGTTGAAGCATCCAAGCCAGCTTTCGGTAAGGACCGCATAGCTGACAGCCACTTCGGGGAGGGGTGCAGTGCTTACCTGTGAGCGGGGGCAGAGCAGTGGACCACCGTCGCACAACACACACGGCAGTTCAGAGGGCTGCCTCTGCTCTGAGTCCTTTCCCTCATCGTCAGGCGCTTTTTTTCTGTTTGGTTGGCCCCACCCTGCTGGATTCTGTGCCGGTGGCCGTTCCACCTGCCAAGGGCGACGCACAGAATTAGGAGGGGCGGCAGTCAAAGTTGCACCGTCGCCACCTGCCCGACACAGCCCGCAAATTCAATGGTTCGCTATGCAGAGCTCTCCACGGAGCTCCCGTCAGAACCTCCGACATACGAGGAGGAGGCCGAGCGCGACTCGCTCGAGCTCCAGCAGCTCGAAGAGGAGCTGGCCGAGTTGGAAGAGGTTCCCCTGGCACAACGGCTAAGGGCCTCTTTCCATCAGAAGACCATGACGGTACGGCTGCACGTACTGGACCCCCTGGCAGAGGGATATGCGCACATCTTGCAGCTTGCCGAGTCGCAGCTCTCCCGGGTGGGTAATCCTCTCATCGTGAAGCGGTTTGCCTATGTGATCATGGTGGCGCTGGTAATCTGGCTGATAGCCCTGTTGGGGCTCATGCCTCAGGACAACTCAAGAGGTGAAGGATCATTCAGTCAACGTGGGCTGCTGTTGGACTTTGCCAAAGAGGCCGTCGATCTGAGATCTATGGAGGAGACGCTAGAGTACTTCAGCTCCATGGAACATACCGCAGGCACTGCGGGTGATTTGACATTGGCACGCTACGTGCACAAGTACTTTAAGGAGAAAGGTGCAAAGGTGGTGGAGTTCATGGAGTCGGAATCACTGCTGAACTTCCCAGAGAAGATTGCGCTCACGGTGGATGGCGAGCAATGGTATCTCAACCACCAATTCAACGCCTTCTCCAAATCAGGCACCGTGGAAGGTGCGCTGATATACGTCAACCACGGGAGAAGAACTGATTATCTTAAGCTAGAAGAGGCCGGGGTGCAGTTTAAGGATGCCATATGCATGGTCAAATATGGAGACATTGCTCCAAGTGAGAAAATGCTCATAGCTGAGCACATGGGCTGTGCTGGTCTGTTACTCACGTCTGAGACAGATGCCTTCCCGGACTCGGCTGAAAGAAGAAGCGTTGGCATCACTCAATTCTACCCAGGTGATCCACTCTCGCCTGGCTGGTCTGCCGGTGTCTCTGCCCAAAGAATTGAGCTTCACGATGCACCAATGCCCAAGCTCCCGAGTGCCGCGTTAACGTGGAGCCAGGCCTCCAGACTGTGGACAAAGCTGGACAAAGGGTATACCTTTGATTTCGCCAGTGGCGATGGATCTTTCCACGTCAAGCTTGAGAACAGAATGGTGTACAAGGAGGACCATGCAATCTGGAATGTACTTGGCAAAATTCCCGGTAAAGAGCAAGATGACAAGGCAATGATCATTGGTGCCGCAAGAGACGCACCGTGTAAAGGTGCCGTTAACCCAGATACAGGCACAGTGGTTATGCTCGAAGTGTTGAACGTGTTAAACAAGCTCCGTGTCAAGTTCAACTGGGAACCCCTAAGATCCATCTATTTTATCTCATGGGATGCTACACAGTACAACTTTGCCGGGGCCGTGGAACTTATTGAGAGAGATCCCACTGAAATTCGAAGAGAGTCATCCGTGTATCTGGACCTCAGCGATGCAATTGCTGGTGACAACTTGGAGATCACAACGACCGCCTTGTTGACTTCAGTACTGCAGCAGTATCAGGAGGAGTACAAGTTTGAGTATACGCAATGGGATGAGTACAAAAACTCCCTGCCATTCATGGCACAGGGAATTCCAGTGATGGATATCGGTTATAGAGGTGCATCATACCCACAATACACATGTGATGATACATTTGACAAGTTCAAAGAATTGAATATCGACCCAGGTTTTGAGAAACACCGCAGGCTCGTGGAGCTCATTGTGAAGATATCCTTGAACTTGATTGAGGATCCGTTGATTCCATTTGACATGGTTTCATATGCTAAAGAACTTGAGCAGAATCTTAAGGCACTTGAGCAGTATGGCCATACTGTTCAACCTGGAAACTCCTACAATTTTGAGGCGTTGAAGAAGGCCATCAACCAAGTGAAAGATCTTGGCCATAATATGGCCAATTGGGGACGTGCCTGGGGCGAAATCGTCAATGATGATGGAGGATTGGAACCAAGTTTGTTGACAGTACATAGGTGGAATTGGAACAACAGACTAAACACTCTGGAGAAGTACTTTCTAGCACAGGATGGTTTACCTGGGAGAGAATGGTATAAGAATGTCTTGTTTGGACCACAGTTGTTTAAGCCAGAAAACGATGATCGGTGGTGGTCATTCCCTGGCATCAGGGACGCGATATACTTTGGAACAGAAGTTCAGGAGCAGATTGATAAGGTGAGTTCGTTGCTGGTGGAGGGATGTCATCACTTTGTGCAGGCATAGGCGGTACAATTACTCCTCTACTCCTCCGAGAATGACATTATTGATGATATATGACTTAATTGCGACAAAGCTTAGTACCTCCCACTGTCAATCCTCAAAATCCGAGCTCTTGCCGTTGATTCCCAAATGACCCATCTCAGCGTCAAGGTCCTCAATGCTACCATCCTCCTCTTGTTCCTCAATTACTTGGGCCCTTGATCTCTTGAATCTTGACGACGGAGGAATCCCTCCTCCAAGTGGAGACTTGCGACGTCTAGTGGACCTGGGAAACACAGACTCATTGAACTTCCGCCCACGTGAGAACTGAATAACACGGACATCAGAGGAAGTTGTGGTCTCAGAAAGAGAATTCATAGTGGAACTGCGCTCAGAATTCGACGAGTTTGATGATATAAGCGACAATGAACGGCGAGATTGCCTGATAGAGTTCTCAGCCGATGACTTCCTGGTGAACTGTGGCCTCTGAGCTGTTGTTGTATCTTCGTTGGCTGACGCCGCTGACATGTCGGACATGGTTGTCAGGTTTGACAAGACGGAATGTGTTGATAGTACCGAGGCCGGTCTTGGTCTCTGGGTACGTTTCACAGCGTGTACTGGGGCCTGTATTACGATATTTGGCGGAACTGGTCGGGAGACGGACGATCGTTGGGTCTCCGGTGCAATGTTTTGATCCTCATCGTGGTTCCCACTATCGAGTGGCTGTGCTAAGGTGGCGTCATCTTTCTTAGTTATCTTGAATAGCTTGGTGACCTTCTGTAAGAAAGTCGGGACCTTTCTCTTCTCTGGAGATGACATCGAGCCCACAGAGTGGTTATCCTTGGCTGGAGGATTTGATCTCATCGATACAATCCTTGACAGTTGCGGTGTACCAAGTGGATCCATGAACTGTGACATTCTCTTTGAAGTCTGCTCTGCGGTGATCCTAAGCACTGAACGACTCCGAGCTTTGTATTTCTTTGATTGCCTCTTCTTCTCCTTGTCCAGCAGAAGCTCATATAGTCCAGACAACGAGTCACATTGTCTATTTATCACACTTTTCTTCATAGCATGTGTATCTATCCCCAAAGTCTTGAGTTTCTTTAGTAGGCCCTTCTCGACTTTGCTTTGGAAGAATCGCTGGTTCAGCGTGTTCTTTACCAAGGTGTCGGTATTCTCCACTTGGACTGGGCCGTAATAGTCCAGGAACGGGTCTGTGAGAATCTCACGAACGCTGGGTCTTTTCTGTGGATCCTTCTGCAACAGCTTTTGCATCAATGCAATGGCATCAGGTGGGACGTCCTGCTTATATTTGGGTTCATCGTTCAATATCTGGAACTGCGTCTTCACCTCATCTTCATCCTCAAAGGGCATTCCTCCATAGAGTAGAGTATACAAAATCACTCCCAAGGACCACAAATCAATCTTAAACCCGTCATATTTCTTCTTTTCAATGAGCTCAGGTGCCATGTAGACAGTAGTTCCGCACACAGTCTCCAACAGGCTTCGTGCTTCACATTCTCTCGTGAATCCAAAGTCTGTGAGCTTGGCGTTGAGTTTCTTGTCCAGCAAGATGTTCTCTAGCTTGAGGTCTCGGTGGATGCAATTGAGCGAATGAGCATAATATACGGCACTTGCGATTTGTGCAAAGAGCCTTCTTGTATCATCCACCGGTATGCGTCCCTGCTGAAGAAGGTATTCGTATAGTTCTCCTCCTGGGCACCACTCCAGCACCAGCCAGACCATTCCTTCAGAGATGACAACTTCATAGAGCCTAGTGATATGTGGGTGTTTGAACTGCCTGTGGTAGAACACCTCTCTCACGAGGTTGGGGTCGTTCTTTGCGCCTGTCTTGAGCACAACCTTCGTATGAGTGAGCTTATGCTTCGCAAGGTAGACCTTGCCGAAGGCACCGGAGCCAATCAGCTTCTGGATAGTGTAGTTTCCAACCTCTCGCACCTCTTCGGCGGAGAATTGCGAGTAGAGTGTATTGTAGGACTCTGCCAGCCGCGCCTTCTCATTCTGCGAGGCTCTGTTCATCAGCCCAGTTCTCTCCTGTTCAGCAGCAGCTTCTCTGAGACACTGGATATGACAGCAACAGGTGGTTGGTTGGTGGGGGGGCAAGCAGACGATTTCCCGATGAGCTCCACACTCCTCCACAGCTGATGTGTTGGGGCCTCGGGATGGCACGCAACGTCAGAGGCTATGAACCCGCTGTGGCGCGGACCGGAGACGATGCCGTGGGACTTCCGAGGGCAGCATTCACGTGACCGGCCGCCTCGAAGTTCCGAGGGCTCCTCCGTTGCGTTCCGACTTTTTTCACTGCAGTCGAAAGCGCTCGCAAATCAACGACTTCAGCAGCCTTTTGAACGGAACAAAAGGGCAACCGGAGATGTCGTATCTTTCCAAAGCAGGCGAGCGGTTCCGCCTCGATCTCAAGAGAATCCCAAAGCACAGGCTCCCACACTTCGACAAGCTTCAGAAAGCCACACAGCCAACATTTATTCGTCCGCAATTGGAGGTGGACCTTCACGCTGACCCATCGATCCCAACGGATCCACGCAAGCTCAAGTATCTCATCGGCGACCGTGTGCTGATCGTTAAGGGCCCAAAGAGTGGCAATATCTGCAAAGTGAGTCGCCATGCTGAGCATGGGGGATATATCCTTGATGAGAATGGGCCATCAACCACTGTGGTGGTGCCCAAGCAGTTTTGGACCGAGGGTCAGAGATCGCACGTTGTAACGTTCCCAAAGGCAGTTACTGAAGACCATATCCGTCTCGTTGCTGAGGTTAACGATAAGACGGTTGCTGTGGATAACGTTGAGTTCAAGGGCACTTATTACGATGAGGACTACAAGAAGGAGATGCCGTTCAGAAGTGTGTACGGAGACGCGGAGCTGGTCATTCCATGGCCAAGACCTGCGCCAATGGAGGATGGTGCCCAAAGCACGGTGACTGGTGTTGTGAGGGAGAGAAGCTATTTCGTGGAGAGCATCGTGCGGGACGATATTCCAGAGGACGCGATGGATAGCATTAGAAAGAAGCATTCCAAGTGGAGACGTGGTGCGCTCACGAAGACAGAGGTCAAGAGACTCACACCACCGGTGATGCCATTGACCGATGTGAAGAAGGCATACTTGGCAGAGAGAGAACAAAAGAAGGCGCTACCAAAGAGTCTGATCACGGAGGAGATGAAGGCTTTCTTGGGAAAGAGAGTGAGGGAGCACGAGACGAAGATGCAGGAGAGGCTACAAGAATTGCAGAGACTCTGATGTACATAGAAAATATCATACAACAACAATGTTCCATGATCACTAGCCTCACTAGAAGAAAGTTAGAGCTCAATTAGAGCCTCCTCCTTGGGCTGAGTTGGTACTAACTGCGCTGGTTCTTGGGCAGGTGGTCTGCTTGAAGGTACCGATGGGAATGAAAAATCCGTAATCTTTGGTACAGCCTGCTGAGGTCTTTGCTGAACGGGCAAATGATGAGCCGGAGTAGGTGACAGGTCCTGAGCAGGAAATTGTTGAGATTGAATGTGCTGTGGCTGGGGAGACTGGACGTTGGCTAGAGGTGGTGATTGGGTCGCCTGCGCAGGATTCTGCGAGGGTGGGGCAGAAAACTCCTCCTCCTCCTTCTCCTCCTCTTCATAGGCCACATTGTGTATCTCCGGATAGGAGTTCGTTGGGTAAGGCGACACAGGTGCCACTGGCGTCACCTGTGGTTGATATGATGCTTGGGGAACGTTTTGTGGCACGTATTGGTACTGTGATGGCTGTCGATAGGACTGCGAAGGTTGATACGGCGGTTGCACTGAGAGCGACTCGGGTTCAGATGGCTGATAAGTAGGTTGTGCTGATAGCGACTGCGGTTGCTGATACGTCGGCTGAGCAGAAAGTGATTGAGCTTGCTGGTAAGACTGGAATGGAGGGTATGAGGGGGCCGCCGCATAATTTCTCTGTTGATTCTCCCTTTCAATCCTCCGGTCCAGCAATGAGTTATACATCCTCATGATCATGTCAACCTTTTGGTTCATGGCAACAAGCTCGTCGTGCTTGGTCATTGATTCGTGTAAATCAGAGGCAAGCTTGGGTGTTAGAGGCATCGCCTGTCTGTAGTACTGGATGAGTTCCGGGTTGTCGTATGGATTTCCACGGGACTGTCCCACTTTACTAGCGAATTGTAGGATTTCAGCGGAGTCCTGTGCGGTAATGTAGTTTGCTGGGAAAAGTTGGGTCTGCGGTGATTGCTGAGCAGGTTGTTGAAAGCCTGATGTTGCAGGAAGGAGGTTGGAATATGGACTTTCATTTTGAGGCGGCTGCTGCTGAGGCTGCTGTCTCTGCTTCTCCTGCTCAAATTCCGCAAGGCTCGCAGCAATGACAGCCTTCATTTCCTCGTCTTCATCCTCAGCAGATGCAGATTTCTGTACAGGTTGAGGCTGCTGCACAAACCGCACTGGTTCAGGTTGATACCCCTGTGACTCCCTTAAACTGAGCTCCAGAGCTCTTTTCAAATCATCGTCGTCGTCACTATCGTACTGAGCCCGGGCATGGGAAACATCTTTCTGGTGCTTCGACCGGCGACTCTTCTTACTACTTTTTTTCTTGTAGCGAATCTCGTCGTAACAAGTGTCGCAGACTCTGACCGGTTCTGTGATCCCCAAGTGTTCCAGCTCCATGGACTTTGACGAATGGGTTTGACAATAGACACCGCCACAGTTACGGCAGTGGTGCTTTCTGTTAATCATGCCAAACGCAGTTGAGCAGATCATGCAAGCGTCTGAATCTTCCCACTCCGGTGGTGCTGATGAGTCAAATAAAGTGGAGCTGACAGGTGCTCCAATGACGGGGAAACTGTAACCATCATCCTTCAAATGCTGGTAAGTAGTCCAGACATTCTTCCACTGAACATTATCCTTCAAAGCCGTCGCCCAACTCTGAACTAGATCCAGTGCCAGATCTCTCACGGATTCGTTAGTCCTGTCTTCGTGTATCAGCCCGACCAAGCAGTCCATGAACTCCCGTGTCGCCATCTCTTGGATGAAGTGAGCACCACCATTCTTAACACAAGTGTCGATGAGGTGGAGTGTGGCCATCTGCGTATTCGGGTTCTTCGTTGCAGTCAGCCTTCTCTTGAGGCTGCGCATCGCCTCCTTGGGTGCCACCGTCTTTGAACGAATCAAGTCCGACACTTCAAGCGACGCAGCCAGATCTGTCTCGCCAAACGGAACGGACGAGTCCGTGGCCTTCTCCACTTGAGGATCGATGCTGCTGGAGGGGCCAAACCACGACATCTTTACGGGTGTTGAAGTGTTTTGTGTGGCTGTGCGTTGGAGTTTTGAGCTCCTCCAATCAATCAAAGAGCAACATCCGTACACCTCAGCCAGCTTGCCGGTCTTATCTCGGGGCTAAGCGCCACAAGTCCGGTAGGCCCGGGAATGCTCTTCGGCGTTGCAAGCGGGCTGGAAATCCAATCATTCGTTGCCGTCTTGGGCATTGGTTCTGGTATGTGTCCACAGCGGATCGAACGGGTCACGCTGACACCACTCGCTCAATGTCTCAGCCCAAGCTAACGGATTGGGCTCGCGATGGCTGTCGCATTCCCGATCGGGCAAAACGTAAACACACCCCATCTACGAAATTGAGAAAACCCGTAGATTCGTCGCCCCAACTTGTAATTATTTGACACCACCACCACACGACAGAACCACTGATATTAACAGCATCGCGATGTCGGCCTTTACAACCAGCTTCTGGGTAGGTATTCTGAATGCTCCTGCCAATGCCGACTAACACCCCAGGGAAAAGATGACCGGGGATCCGAAGTTGTGATCAATAGGCTACACCAGGGCGCACAGTCCTGCGAGGAGCTCATGGCCTTTTATAAAGAGCGCGTGGCACTCGAGGAGGAGTATGCTCGGCGCATGCACGCTATCTCGAAGAGGGCTCTGGGCTCGTATGAGTCCTCCCATTTGAGAGTGGCCTTCGAAACGCTGAGAAGCGAGACGGAGCAGATCGCCCGCTCACATAGCAATGAGGCTCGTAAGCTGAACTCCGAATCAATGAGGAGATTGAACGCATTTACCTCCGACTTTGTTGCAAAGAGAAAGCCCCTGGAGCACGCTGTCGGGAACATTAGAAAGCGCAAACAGGCGTTGGAGCTCAACGTTATGAAGCTCAAGGAAAGTTATCATGCTGGAGTGATCAAGCTGAACTCCCTCTCAGCACAGTCCAATATTCTGCTGGGGAAAGAGCAGGACAGAAACAGAGAGAGAATCTATCAGCAGCAGCAGATCGTGGGTGAGACCAGACAGGAGTACCAGCTTGGGGTGAAGAAGCTGCGGGAAATCCAGGCAACTTGGGTGCAGGAATGGCGAATCTCGAGCGACAAGCTACAAGATCTCGAGTCGCAAAGAATCGAATTCCTGGTTGCAAACTTGTGGGAGTACTCGAACACCGTATCGGCATGCTGTGTTAATGATGATGCCTCTTGTGAGACAGTCAGAAAGGCGCTAGAGGAATGTAACCCTTCCCAAGAAATTGAAGATTTCGCTCACAAATTCGGTACTGGAACTGAGCTTTACTCTGTACCAGACTTTGTGGATTATATCAACGGCGAGACCGATGGAACGGCGCACTCAATGGTGCCTCAAACCATTCCACATCCACAATCGAGAATGGAAACACGCTCGAGCTCTGAAAGGACGCTTGTGAGACACGAGGTTCCGATCTCCTTCGATCCGGCACTTCAAGGGTCCTCACAGCAGCCGATCAACGTTGAAGAGCTACGGATATTTGATGAACACAATAATAGAAGACCAGTGAGACGAGCACCACCATCAGAGGACGGTCAAACCTCCATCTCTAACCCTTCTTCCAACCCGTCATACCTCCACAGAGAGGACACTGGATACTCAAACCCAACATCTGTCTCGTCTTTCACCTCAATGGCTTCAGAGAGAGTGGGCAAGACGTGGAATTCGCCCGCAAGAAGACGGAGCCGAAACTCAGAAGCTGAGTGGAGTCGAAAGTCCAGCAATAGAAGATCCTTTGTTCTAGGTGAGAAACCTAAGGAGTACGTCATTCCCGACGATGAAGACCCACTAAGGGCCACGCTGGAGGATCTCAAGCAAGGTGGTAATGGTGACATGCACAAACTCTCGGAGTTCAGATCTTCTAATTCAACCCGCAAAGAGAGACCAAAGTCCATGGTGGAGACTCAAGCGAGCTCCTCAAGACCAAAGTCAATGGCTGAGGTTGGCTCTATGGGTTCATCAATGAACAAGACATCGTCTTTCCACGCCGGGTTGAGATCACAGAGCAAGAGCAGTAGTAACATCCAAGCCAAACTCGGAGCAGAAGGAGTTCCACCAACAACGAGGGAGGGAAGACGTGTTATCAGGCACTGCAAGGCATTGTTTGACTTTACTGCAACCATTGAAGGTGAGCTCTCGTTCAGAGAAGGTGATGACCTGTTGGTCGTACATATGCAAGAAGACGGCTGGTGGGAATGTGAGCGTCAAGTTGATGGCAACGTTGGTCTCGCTCCGTATAACTACCTGGAAAGAGTTAGCTAATCAGCATTGAGAGACTGTTGCCTTCATGAAATTATGGACTGTGTTATATAATTGTTTTCACTAAGCAATTTGTAGTCGTCATTACGGTGTCATTTCAGGGAACATGGCACGCAACACTGCATCGAGGATATCAAATGTTAGTGCCAAGTTCAGGATATCATTTTGCAGCATAGCATGTACTCTAACAGCTGCATGCTTAGAACCCCGTACACCAACTATTTTGGAGAGAGAGTCCACCATGAGTTTCTCCAACAGCACTTTGGCCTCTCTTTTACTCTGTAGCTTTTCCATGGTGGTTCGTGGTGTGCCGGACTGCATGAACCTCCCCTCTGGCCATATGATCCCCGTTAGTATCCCCAAGAGGTCCACCACACGACCTTCAGTCGTGAGTTGTGATACATGGTCCTTGATATACCTTTCGATTGTGTTACCAAGCACCTTCTGTAGTATCACGATGATTGCACGACCACGAAGCCATGAATTGGTATTGTTAAGCGGGAATAAAGCAATGAAGATTTCTGTAATTGGTTTGACGAACGATTGGCCCCGATTGCGTTCTGACTCGTAGTTCTCCAGTTCTCGTCTCATGTCTTCGGCTTGTTCCGATTGTGGCTCTTCAATCAAATTGTCACTGCTCTGTGAACGAGATTCAGAAGACATACCAGAATAGAGCTTTGAAGCAGTATCCATGGCTTCCCTTGATGGTTCCTCTGTGCGATAATCATCTGTTGTTAAGAACTTGCGGAATTCTATATTTTGGCACACTTTCTGTATCTCTAACAGGCTTCTGATGTATTGCTCCAACTGGGATCTCCGCTCATCTATCAGCGACTTTTGCTGGAACTTTAGCACAATCTTCTTCTTCGGGAAGGGTATATTCTCAACCACTGGAAACTCTCTTTTCAGTATCTCATTCATGGCATAAAATTGGCTAAACCTCCGTCCAATAATCCATGATGTTGGTGGTTTCCCCTCCGTTGATGCTGTGCGCACAATCTCCATCACATAAACAATATAATCACTCCCATTTGCACGTGCTTTAACCCACGAGGTGATATTAACCTTGGTCTTACCAAAGAGTGAGTTCTCGTTCTCGTATACGATCAACTGCTGCTTCATGAGTTCCTTGGATTCAATTTCCCTGGTGAAACTAGATTGAGACTTCTTTAATAGCCGTAGCTCGTTGATATTATTTGTTAGCTCTGCTTTCAAAATCAAAGGATCAAGCATTTCACTCTGTTGTGTGAGCTTCGCAATGTTTTGCTCAAGTTTAACGATCTCTTCTTTGAGGTTCAATGCATCCTGAGGGAACTGGGGGAATTCTGGATCTGTTTCAAGCTTCTGATTCTCGTGCTCAGTGGGATCAACATCTTCCTCGCTGTCGTCAAACAAGGGTTTCTCATTCATGAACCCTTTCTCCTCTGAGCCAAAGAGGTCACTTTTCAATGTGTCCGTTTTACTTGCAAGAATGTCCGTGGTTGAGCTTGTCACAGTGAGAGGTGGCCTTTTAAGGTTGTCGCTCAAGATGTTCGACAGAGCGTTTTCCAGTTCCAGTAATGAGCCCTCATCATCATTACTATGGGTGTCTGCAAGCTCGCCACCATCATCGTGGGCGGTGTCTACCTCATTCACCAAACTCTGTTCAAATGTCTCACTGGCAAGAAGTTTGAGGAAAAGATCGGAACCTTTAAAGTCTGGTAAGTCCCTCTGTTCCATTCTCTGGAAGACATTGAGCTGCAACATCAATATCATTTTCCGTACATTGATGTACTTCTCCAAACTTCTGTCATGGCCATTCGCAAAAGAAGCAACTTCTTCGTAAACGTCTCTACTCACCCTGAGCAGCTTCTGCGAGAAGAATTGGTCAAAGATGAGTTTGATGTCTTCCACACCATGCAAATGGCCCGATGATGCCAGCTCCTCTTCATAATCCGGGCTCTGTGGATCTTCCAGTGGGTCTCTAATTCCATTCACCGTAATCCAGTACTGCAAGAGAACTGTTCGAGATCTTTGTTCCATAAACTCCATGAAGAAAGATAAGGATGATGGATTGCTAAGCAACTGGTCCAATGTGAGCTTGCTGATGAATCTATCAAGGTTCGGGTGTTGCAGTATCGATCGTCTCCGCACATCACTGGAAGGTTGTTCTTCTGATAGCTCTGCGATCTGTTTGTCCACAGATTCTCTTGCCAAATTCAATCTCCTCGTATACTTAACAAACTTGTCCGAGGTTGACTGAATTCTATGTGTCCTGCTGATCTGCACAGCTATGTAATATTTTAACTGCTTCAACGAATTGATCGAGGTTGACTTCCCAATGTTCTTCATGTACCTCAGAAACTCATGCTGTCTCATCTGCGGGGTGATTTTCTCTTCAAATAACACCCCCTTGAACTGCTGCTTCTTATGGGGATTCTTGTATTGCTTATCAAGAGCGTCCCTCAGCTCACGTACCTGCGTCCGGTCCTTCAACGTTGCAGTGACGAGTTTCACAGTCATTTGATTCCAGAAATCTGAATCAGAGAGAAGTCTGAGCACGGGGAAGAATACCGTGTTGGTCAAGATCTCCCTTATGAGCACAAACACAGGACCAGAACCAAGCTCTTCAGTTGATATCAGAAAGTCCAGGATCTTCGATACTCTGTCCCGTGAATACATCTTCTTTTCTCTCTCATTGTCATCGGTATTCAATGGCACGAACGGATTCAGCTTGGAAATGTTGTCAGACTCTCTTGCAACCATCAGATCCAACTCTGCTGGGCCCAAATGACCATTCTCACTCAAGACAGTGTCTTCAGCAGAGCAAAAGCTCACAAAGTGTCTGTTCAGCACTGGTATTATTTCTAGTACTAGAAGGCTAGAAATATCAATTTGAACAGCCCTTCTCTCCAACTCAGAGAGGGCCAGCCTCATCTGGTGCATAACTTCGGCAGGGAAAGCTTTTGAGCTGGACACCTTGAGGAACCATCCATTGATGAAGTCTCGAGCGACAAGCTGTATTAGTGTTTCACTTGCCCTGATGAATTGTGTAGCGTCTTGGCTTGGACCGAGTTGGTCATCGCTGGCCATTCGAGCAATTTCGCTTCTCCACTCCTCCGTTCTGGTGAACCTGAGTCTTGGGAACCTGGACCTTAACTGCTCGTCGTCATGCTTGGATAGTCGGATCACCACAATGCCGGTGATCAGCAGCCCTGTCAATAAGAGAGCGAAGATGAGCGCCAACGACAAGAAGGGCAGCATGAACCGCACGGTGAAGAACAGGGCCAGAATGGCCCCCAACAGATGCCCTGGCGTAACAGCAGATGCCTTCTCCACTTGACTGGGTGATATTCCCTGCTCGTGAGGCTTCTCAGCCTCTGGGACTTCCATCGCAGAGTGGATTCCGCTGGGTCTGCGGTTTAGGGGAGTTGTTTTTTGTGATGATTTTCGTGGCCTGTTTGCATGTTCCTACAGGACACTCAAAACAATGAATTACGACCCTCAGGAGGGGTTTCTACACCGTTGCAGATGTGCCGTTATGTAGATTAATTGGATGTTTGTGTGACGGAGTAAGCCCTGAGTCAACTTTTTGGCTTCTTAGCCTTTTTTGGCGACGCTTCCTCGCTGCTCTTCCGCTTCTTCGTCTTCTTCAATGAAGAGGGGCTCTCATGTTCTATGCTGTTTTCCCGTTTGTGAGGCAGCTTCTTTTCCTTCTTCTCCTTCTTGTCTTTCTTCTCCTTCTTTATGCTTGAGCTGTCCTTTTCATCTAGCTTCTTGGCCCTTTTGTTCTCTTTCTCTGAAATCTCCAAGGACTGGGGCTTCTCCTTTTTCTCTTTCTTGTCCTTCTTCTCAGACTTGGACTTCTTCTTGTCATATTTGTCGTTCTTGTGCTTGTTCTTCTCCTTCTTTATCTTCCTGCTCTTGTCAACGTTATCGGTATCATCGCTCTCCACTTTCTTCGATCCATCGGCATCAAAACCTGTCTTCAGCATCGTGATATCAGCTGTCGCAAGACCATTGCCGTCTCTGCTGAACTCTGTGAGCTCTACCTTGCCTTGAGTCCCACCTAATGTCTCCCCGCGCACAAACATTCTGTACAACGGCGATTCTGATATTGCCACCCCTGTAGCGACGTATTCTGCTTGCTTGAAGCTCATACCATCGCCTTTCACATTGACATCCAAAGCCTTGAGCTGGCCATCAAAGAGTCGCTCCCACCAGGCATCCACTCCTCCATGGGGCTGGTGCCCGATGCCCTTCTTATCATTCTTGTGCTTCACCAGTATCGGCTTTTTGATTCCGCCTTTTCGAAGTGCTTCCCCTTCTTTCCAGCCATATGACTCCAAATACCTGCTACTGTTCATCGGAGGCTGGGAGCTGCTCTGGTAGCCCGTGATTGTCAGTCGAACTTGTCAACTCTGAGCTGCCTGCTGAAACAAAAAAAAAATTCAGCCCATCTGGTTTGGGCACTCAATCAACATCCGATTCAAACATGGCTTCTGGAGACCCCTGGGCCATCGACGTCTTGTTCTGTGGTGTAAGCCAACCGCAGGGTTGAATCAGCCTTGGTTTGTGGTGAGGGAGTCCAAATCTATGACCTGCTGCTCACAATCAGAGGATTGGATTGAAGCTAGCAACTACCAGTAAAAATGATACCAACCAGCGTGTGTGTATTGAATATATATGCCATCTGACACCCCTCTTTCATCCATAGATCCAGACGGGTTCTTTTATTGACATACAACTTGCTCTATCCATCAGCAATCACGAACTGAGATAAAACCAAAGGATCCTCTTAAAAGCCCACATTGCCCATCCCCAGCCAAGTCCCCACACAACACCGAGCTCGAACGGACACGGAAAAGATGAGCCACAAACCTTAGGGTGCCGCCTAGTGACACTGACAAAAACTGCCAATGTCGGCGACGGCCAGAAAGTGGAGCTTCGATACCATGAGCCGTGTCGGGTCAGTGCTCACCCCGGGGGTGAGTGTGCATGGGTCCAATGGCCAGAGACAGGAGACAGCGGGAAACGAGGACCAATTTATTCACGTACTGTCTAAATGATGGAATGGTACAAGGAGTGGGAAGAGAGCAGAGAAGTGCTGAGGTGAAAAGTTTTTATAGTACGCGCCCGGAGGGGGGTCGTGGGTGTGCGGGTGTGAGCGGGGGTCCAACTCATATTTCGAGGGCTACAGCGACATGACCGTTCTTGGACACTTTACACAAATCAGACACCTTTCAAATGCTAGCCAGAACCTCTTTCAAGTCCATCCGCCAGTTCTCCTCCTCTGCTGCTGTTTTCGGCAAGAAGGTGTACTTTGTCCCAGCCATTGACGGTGAGTACAACGCTAGTGAGTGCTGACAATAAACTAACAGATACAGGGAGAAAGCTCGAGAGAATCGAGTTTGAGTTGTACGACGATGCAAGTATCTTATTCGCTTTGACATCTGACTGGTCACGCAACTAACACCATTCAGGTCGTTCCAAAGACAGCCGAGAACTTCAGAGCCCTATGTACCGGTGAGAAAGGGTTCGGCTTTGCTGGCTCCCCATTCCACCGTGTGATCCCGCAATTCATGCTCCAAGGTGGTGACATCACCCGTGGTAACGGAACAGGTGGTAAATCCATCTACGGTGACCGTTTCCCGGATGAGAACTTTGTGAAGAAGCACACCAAGCCAGGTTTGTTGTCCATGGCCAACGCTGGTCCAAACACCAACGGCTCTCAGTTCTTCATCACCACCATTGCCTGCCCATGGTTGGACGGCAAGCACACCGTGTTTGGAGAGGTCACTAAGGGTTACGAGACCGTGAAGACCATTGAGGCCTACGGTACTGCTGGTGGCCGTACCAGAGCCACCATAACCATTGAGGAGTCTGGAGAGATCTCTGAATGATCACCCACTACTCATAGATCCCATGAGCCTGTTTATAGGAAGACAATGAAAGTAAATAGTGTGTTGCATGGTGTTATTAGGCTGCTCCCTCTCTCTGTTGCCCCTGTCCAATTAGGCACAAAGAGTTGATTTTGTAAATTCGCAGAAATTCAAAACAAAAGGGGATCGGGAAATAGCAGCGGGCGCGGATATCGGAAGGCCAACGACCACCCACGCAAATGGACGAGCTCAAAAAGCAGCTGAAGAACGTGTCGCTGTACGACGTGAAGGCCTACGTGCGCAAGGCACAGAATGTGGTGTACAACTACACGGAGATGGAGGCGCGGGTGCGTGAGGCCACGAACAACGAACCTTGGGGAGCATCGTCAACGCTGATGCAAAAGATTGCCGCGGGTACTTACAACTACCGCGAGCGTGAGGAGATCATCGGCATGGTGTTCCGCCGCTTCACAGAGAAGGCGGCCAACGAGTGGCGTCAGATCTACAAGTCTCTGCAGTTGTTGGAGTATCTTTTGAAGAATGGTAGTGAAAGATTCGTCGACGACGCAAGGGCAAACCTTTCCCTGATCACCATGCTACGCTCCTTCCACTACATTGACTCACAGGGTCGTGACCAAGGTATTAACGTGCGTACCAAGGCCAAAGCGTTGGTTGAGATCTTGAACAATGACCAGCAGTTGCGCCAGGAGCGCAAGAAGGCGAGAGATAACGCCAAGAAGTTCCAAGGTGTTGCTGGTGGCATTGGTAATGGCGATGCATTGGGTCCTACCGGTGATGACTTTGGCACCTACGAGGGCAGAGTCTTTGGTGATGGGGGTGTTTATGGCCAACGCTTTGAAGAGAGCGGAGCTGCTGGCTCAAGGGAGTTTGAGGAATATGAGGAGAATGGTGCAGAACCAAACAAGAGTGCGTCCAAGGGCAAGCCGATGCCTGCTAAGCCAGAAAAGGAGGTGGATCTGTTTTCGTTTGATGAACCATCAACCACTACCACCAGCGCGGCTCCCACCGCTTCTCATGGCGGTGATGAGGAGTTTGATGAGTTTGGTGACTTTCAAGGATCTGAATCCGCCACTGCAGCACAGCAGTTCCAGCCCTTCCAAGCACCTCCTTCTCAGTCAAACTTCCAAGCGCTCCAACAATCCAGCTTCCAATCTCAACCTGTCCAGACGCAAGGCCCGGCGCCCGTTACAAAGCAAGACGCATTCAGCTCCTTGTTCCAGAGCGCAGCGACAAAGGCCCATAAACCAGCTGGCTCCCAATCTTCTTTCCAGGCTCCTCAGACAAGCGCTTATCAGAGTCCGCAGGCTCTGCAGGCTTCTAAGCCAACACAGTCACAGTACCAGCCACAGTCACAGTCGCATTCCGGCGAGATTGACCTCTTGGACTTGTAATTCAAAAGCATAGATTTGTTGATCACGTCGCAGTAGTTATACGGAGTCTACGTGTAGCTTTTTAAACAAGGCCGAGTTGGATCAGCGGTCGTATCATTCGTGAGTTGGATCTTTAAATAATCGTGGGTGATGGATGAGTTGGATCATGAGTTCATTATGAGTTGGATCATTAATGCAGTAGGTCGAGGGGTCTCAATCTGGAAGTTGGGGGGTTTATGCTTGAATGGCCATGTTCAGAGCAAGCTGAATGGTATTGAGCAGGGTTTCCTGCTCTTCCAAACCGATGCTCAAACGGATGATGGCTCTGTCCACGCCCCATTTAGCCACTTCTTCGAGCTCGGAGTAATGGGCTAAGATAGCGTAAGGACATGCCAGAGTGAAGTTCGTGCCCAACGATGGACCCTTAGACAGCTGAAGAGAGTCAAAAAACGCAATGGCCTGCTCCTCTTTTTCAAAGACAATGGAGATGAGACCTCCATAACCTCCTTGAGCAGTCTTGATTTCATCGTAGTACTTCTTGCTTTCAGCAACACTTGGATAGAAGATATTGGTGATTATTGGACATTCTTGGAACAATGCAACAACCGCTTCCGAGTTCACGTTGGTTCTATGGGATCTTGTTTCAAAGTCTCTAGAGTTTCTCTCCAGGTAGATCGCGTCCTCAGCCCAAAAGATATCCTGATATTGCTCGGAGAAATAATCTTTGAAAAGGGAATAGAATTGAGACGATGCATTGAGCACCAGGGAGCCAGCCATGACATTAGAGTCACCGGAGAACACTTTCGTAAGAGAGGAGGCAATGATGTCAGCATAAGGTGTCACATCAATGTTGAGGATGTTTCCGACAGTCTCATCAACGATAACAGGGAACTTGTACTGCAAACTCAATTGGTGGATTTTCTTTAGATTTGGAGTCTTAAGTAATGGATTCGAAGGACATTCACAGAACAGTCCCATGATCTTTTCACCACTGGACAACTTATTCTCCAACTCATCCAAAGATTCATCATCACCAAACCCATAAAAGTGAACACCAGGTCCAAACTTCTTCAGGATGTTTAGCGTATCAACGTATGGGAAGCCAAAGCACACGGACTTCTCTTTAGGCAGGGTCTTCAACAGACACAGATGAGAGTTGAAGATGGCGGCCATTCCACTAGGGTATAGGAACACATCTGACTCATCAACTTTATCCTCCATCCCACCGGCAATTCGTCTCCGGAGTGCCAATTTGGCCTCATCGGCGAATTCCAAGTTCAAGTTGCGGCCAAACCTCTCCTCAATGAACAGCTTGTACTCTTTATCCCTGTCCTCATGAAGATTGTTGTCCACAATCTTTAATTCTTGAAGAACGTACTCGCCGAGCCTGGAAGAAATCCCTTCACCAGAATGCTGCCAGTATTGCTTTGCCACGCCGACTTGGGACTCGGGGATGAAGACCACTGCGATATGCGCCTCTTTTCTATATGATTCCTCTCCTTTGCCTCTTGGAGCAGGTGTGGACAATTGCAGAATCCGAATAGTTGGAAGCGGTTTCATGGTGCTCCTCTCTTTGACAAACTCTCGACATCTTTTGGCCACGGCGTAGCTCGGGAATGCAAAGGCGCGTTCACCCTCTCTTCCGAACTTCTGTTCCACGAGAGAGCAGAGCTCCTTGATTTTGCCATGGATGAAGAAACGAGGGTATCCCAGCTGCATCTTATCCACGACCCAGGACTCGCCCTCTTCATAGCCAACGGTAGCCTTCCAGGTTGGAAGTGTCACACTCACCGCATGCGGAGTGTTGTTCGGTATGGATTCACCAATCTCCTGGGAAGGAAAGATCATCGATGCGGTGGTTTGGTGTCTAGCGAGTCGCTCGAGGGTGGAGGAAATGAAATGGCCGACCAAAACGATTTCTCCGCTGCGTCGATGAATCATTTCTGATCACGTGCGCCTGCAGGGCACGGCCATTGGCTCGTGACCTGACCGCTGGTACACGGGCTGCGTAACCTGAATCACCGCCGGTGGTAGTTGACGGGGTGCCTCGAACAGCTGCGGTTGTGGAGGCCTTAGACTGGTTGCTCGGTGTCTACGCAGGACTGCACTCGAACCAACCCGAAATAAAGTGTGTGCACGGCTCAGAAGCCCGCCAGTTTGCCCGCATTTTGTTGGAACGACAGGCCCCGGAAAAGACCGACGGCCGATAACAAAAGATGCCCTATTTAAACTGCAGCTTCCGCCTCGCTATCCTCCGCTGGTTTGCCATCTCATACCGGGTAATATACACCTTCCTATCAGTACCGGGTAATATACACCTTCCTATCAGTACCGGGAACATTTACACAATATGACCAAAGTGGCACAGGTGCTCAGCGAGCAAGAGTTCCAACAACAAGTTGTTGCACAGTACACCGACGTCATCGGAGAGAAAGTTGAAGGGTCTATCGTCTCATTCAGCGACGAATGGTTTGCCGCAGCGGAGAATCTGATCAAGCCAAAGCCTCCAATCAGGGATGCCACAAGATTCACCTACGCCGGTGCCTGGTATGACGGTTGGGAGACAAGAAGACACAACACGGAGGAGGCCGACTGGGTGATCTTCAAGCTGGGAGTGTCCAGTGCTCACTTGATCGGATGCGAAATCGACACTGCTTTCTTCAACGGTAACCATGCCCCAGCTATTAGTGTGGAGGCTGTGGCGTTGTCCACTGATACGCCTGTTTGGGACAATGTGGAGTGGGAGCAAGTCATTGACAAGATCGAGTGTGGTCCATCACAGCGCCACTTCTTCAAGAATGCCCAGCCTACAAAGCAGGCATATACCCATGCCAGGCTCAAGATGTACCCAGACGGTGGAATTTCCAGATTTAGGCTCTACGGTTCAGTGGTGCCTAACCTTTCGCAAATCACCGCCGAATCCGTGGTGGACTTTGCCTCTGTAAAGTTTGGTGGCCAAGCTGTGAGCTGGTCTGACCAGCACTTTGGCACTGTTGACAACCTGCTCCTTCCAGGTCGTGGTGTGGACATGTCCGATGGATGGGAGACAAAAAGATCTAGAACCCCTGGACATGTTGATTGGGTCATCATCAAGCTCGGTTCCAAGGTTAGCATTGGCGAGATTGTCGTGGACACCGCTCACTTTAGAGGAAACTTTCCACAGCAGGTGCAGCTTCACGGACTGGACTCTGAGGAGAAATCCCCCAGCTACGAGGATGAGAAGTGGGTGGAACTTGTCGCTCCAAGCAAGACACAAGCTGACAAGGAACACTCCTTTAAGCTCAACAACGCCGGAAATTTCACACATGTACGCCTCACGATCATCCCGGATGGTGGTGTGAAGCGTGTACGTGTCTTTGGCACACTAGCTTGAGCATTGAAATACATTCTGCCCATTATGTCTCTTTCGGCCCTGTAGACAAACGAACGCCGTGAGCTCATCGCCAAAAATAAAAACTCGGGATTCACCGAGAATTCAATGAGCCACAATGGAGGCTCTGATTGACGGCCTATTCCAGAGGGTCCCGCTTATTCAACTGGCGATCCCTGATGATCTGGACACTGTGACTCTTCTACCGGTCTTGCAGGAGATCTCAGAGCTAAACGGCTACTACATCAGGCAATTTCTTCAGAAACTTTTCAAGAACTCTTTGGATCAAGATGACTACTATGAACTGTTTGCTTCGCTGGTAATGAGCAGGCCGAGTGGACCTGCCGACACAGACTGTGTGACATATAACATTGACGGTGGAAAGATCTGGATACAAGAAACTCCCAGGCTGATCTCTGGTTCTGGAACCACAGGACTGCGGACTTGGGAAGCTGCACTTTTCCTCTCCCATTGGATCGTATCGCACAGGGATCGCTTCAAAGATAAAAGGGTGCTGGAGTTGGGTGCTGGAACAGGACTAGTTTCCTTGACCTTGTTGAAATCGGCGGATATCAAATCGTTATTGATTACTGATGGGAACTCCACCCTGATCGATGCCCTATCGACAAATTTCCAGCTGAATGGAATCACATATCCTTCATCATCCATGTCATGTCAGCAGCTATGGTGGGGTCAGGATACAGTCCCAAAGTCAGATATCATTGTCGCAGCGGATGTGACATACGATTCGAGTATCGTTCCATCACTGGTTGGGTGTCTAGAGGAAGGATTAGAGACCGCTAAAGAAGCTTATATTGCTGCTACGGTGAGAAACAACCAGACGCTCAAGGTTTTTGAGGAAGCTTTGAGTGATAAGTTGAGCTGGGATGTGGTGGAATACTGTGAGGAGCCATCGAAGCTGAACCAGAGGGTTTGGTATCCTCCTACGACTCCGGCAATCAAGATCTACAGAATAGAAAAGAAATAATGATGACCTGAATGTTTAATGCTGTCCTAGATTGTATTAGATAGGGCAAAATGCCGACATATAGCGTTTAATGAAAAGATTTATGAGAAGCTGCAGTGATCAAATTGTAGAGTACTTTTCAGACGAAGACATGTGTAATCTTTTCTATTAAAATCCTCGGGAATGCATTCAACTGACTGCCAAGGGACTAAATACAGATCTAGTGCTTAAGTCTACTCAGAGCAACCATTTTTCAGAGTTAAGGTCCCAGTTACTTCTCATTCTCTTGCACATTAATATTTCTGGCCAAATCAGGTGATATTACCCAATTGGGATATATTTGATTGTTTACCTTTCACTGCGCAAACGGGGTTCTCACTTTTGATTTGATCTCGAAACCCTCCGTCTTAACCGCAGAGTAAGGATGGCACTGACCTCCATCAACAACAAGGAGAATGTCTCTCATGACGTAAAGGAGTCACACAGGCTTGAGAAGCTGCTCAGCGAACAGATTGCACGTGCCCGAGATGCTCTACATGAACAGGAGAGGTTGGAACATGACCTCTTGAAGAAGGAGGAACAGGTACTGCAGTTGCAAACATCACTCAAGAATGCCAAGCAGCTCAATAAGCAACTCAGCAATAAAGTGCGCACGGAACAAAGTTATTACGAACAGGAATTGGAGAAATGGTATGCGGCGGAGCGAACGTGGAGACAGCAGGTGAGAGAATCCAAGCAAGAGAATCAACTGCTACAAGACGTTTTGAAAAGCAAAGAGGATCTGATTACTATACTCAACGGAGAGTTGGAGCAGTGCTTGGGGGATTTAGAGGGGAAAAACAAGCAGCTAGAGGGTATAGAGAGAGGTGCCCATGAAGTGAAATTGATGATGGACAATTCTGACGATGGGAAGATATTGCTGGCAAGCGACTCAGAGTCAGAAAATGATGACCTAGAACAGCTGTATCGGCAAGAGAGCGATACTGAGGACAATGGGCCTTCACAGGCTCCTGTTTCAATAACGTCTGAGCTGAACACTCAACTTGATCAGAAGCACAAACTAGTGCAAAAGTACAGATTCGAGCTTCGAGCTTTGAAGAACGAGAAGACACAGTTATACAACTATGTGAATAAGCTTCTTCGAAACCAACCACACCCAAAGCAGAATGACGTTCTCAAGGAGAAGCTCGTCAAGAGAAAGATATTGAGAACTGTGTCAACCTCTGCTGATAGGAAGCAGGTAAGCCAGAAGAAAAGAGTATTCTCCAATGTGGTTTCATTGAAGAGCTATAGATCCCGAAAGCCCTTGGAGGTACACAACAATAGTGACGATGAAGAGGATGGCGAGCTTATGCTTGAGAGACAGGTTCTGGAATTTTCAGGTACAAGGCCATTTGCACTGCGACAGTTTCAGGATTTGAACCCTTTCTATTCAATCTTGAGGCATGCGGCTGGAAAGAGCGACCAAGTAGACCTTGACGTTGATTGATGACCCGGATAATGATTTTGCCAATTGTAGCGGGCCGTAGTGACAACGGCGCTGCACTGCTCCCTATAAAATTCCACAATACCACCGCAACGAACAACAGTCAGCCACAAACACCTCGCGCAACCACCAACTGAACTCCTAGCAAGCTCCAACTGTGGCGCAGCATGGCCTGGCTTTCATTTCTCAGATCCAGGGACTTTGATCCTGCAGCCTTTGAGCGTCAGTTGGCCCTCCTAGCGAAGAAGATCACCACCAACGAGCGCAACCTGGGCAAGTATCGCTTTGTCCACCAAAAAGTGAGGAAGATCATACATTTCTACGGCATTGGGTTCTATGTCGCATACGTTGGGTACGTGCTGTATGGGTATGGCTGGAACGTGACCAGTTTCCCACCACGAACCCTGGTTCTGCTGGTGACCATTCCCTTCTTGCTCTTTTTACTCATCAGGGTCACAGCATTGATTTATCAGGCCCGTGTGAAGCGTACGAAGGCAGCAATCGAACAATACAGGTTTGAACACGAGTCAAAGATTGATGATCTTAAGGAGAAGACCAAATTTTCAAGTACGCAGGCGTTGTTGAATCGTTTCGCAGATGGTGGTGATGTCAAGGCAGAGCTCGACGATGAGATTGCGGAGAAGAGACGCAAATTGGACGAGATTAAGAAGCTGCAACTCGAGGATGAAACGAGAAGGGCACAGAGCATCGAGTCCAAGAGCTGGTTTGACTCAATAGTGGATACTGTGGTTGGTTCGGAGGAGTTGAATGCTGAGCATCGATACGCACTAATATGCTCCAAGTGCTTCAACCACAACGGCCTTGCACCGCCGGGGACATTACCCATTGAGGTGAGATACGTTTGCCCAAGATGTGGCACTTTAAACGGTGAGGTTGCCCAGGTGAAGGCTAACCCAACGATGGGGGATATGCCAGTAAAGCCTGGAAAGGAGAACCAAGAGACACAAGAAGACCCCAAGGTCATCGATGCTACGAATACATGAAAGAAAGGACACCAATGTATTAAAAAGATCCTCGTCATTAAGTGTAATCAACCCTCCATCATCTCACCTTCTCACATGCATGAACTTGTTCTTCTGCTTCAGAGCCTTTGGAGCAGTTGGAGGCGGCACCACCGCTTCCGGCTGAGCCTCGTACAACCCTTTACTCATTGGATCCGTTCCCTGCATGAGTGGACTGTGTAAGGGCACGAGAGTGTTCATCTTCAATCCTTTTGGCACGGGCACCTCTTTCGGTTGTATGTGTTTGAGCGATGGGTCTACCAGCGTCTTCTTGACCAGCTCTGGCGTGGTCTGGTGTGCCTTGAGGTACTTGGCCACCTGTACAAGTAGATGGCGTTTTTTGTCAGCAAGGACGGAGACAGGTTTACCACCATCTTTCAAGAGCACACGCACACGACCTGGGTTACCCCAATCCTGTGGGTGTGTCTTAACAGCCTCTTGCATGCAGACGAGGTGCAACGAGGCACATGCATCGACAATGGTTTGCGCCACTGGGTTCTGCACGGAGAGTTCTAAAGAGACTCGACGGCCCTGTTTGCGCGATCTGTTCTTGTCGAAATAACAAGGATATAGGATTTGGAGCGTCTTCAAAGTCTCCTGGACCTCCTCCGGGATGGCTTTGCCTTCAAAGACGTCGTCATCAAGGTCGTCCTCGTCCTGTGCGGAGTTGGGGAACAGCCTCTCCTCTTGTTGGTCCTGTGATCTCACCACCGTCTTCTCGAGCTTCGGGGCAAAGGCTGTCCGCAGCGTCGGGTCGAACTCTGCGAGGTCCATGTCCATGTTGTCAATGTCCTCGCCATCGGAGATTTCTTCGAGCAGAGGCATCTTGCGCGCTATCGGAGGCCTTTTCCGTGCGGTTTCCAGCGTTTGCAACTTCATCGACGTCGCTCGCCAAAGCGATAGCCTGCGGGCGGTCCGGGACACATTGCCGCGAACACGTCTGTTGCGATGCGCTCGTTCAACTGGTGGTCCGCACAGAGTGCTCTCTGCCGCATCGATTCACACTGGAGCGGGGGATCATGCCCAGGAAGAGACGCTTCGACGACCCTGTGTCCATAAAGAAACTGCTCAAATCCTTTGAGGAGGAGTATAAGAGAGATCTGGGCGTGCATCTCTACTCGGCACATCTGATGCACACACAGACTCCCAGCTTCCCGCGAGCCGGGTGGTCTGCATGGCCCCTCGGCGATGGCATAGTGCCGAGACCGCACAGCTCGCTGCAGTATACCGATGAGCCAGAAGTCGAACGAGAGAAGCAGGTGATGTCAAAGGCCATCCCACCACGAACGGGGATCAGGAAGGAGTTTCTTAGTGAAGAGCTTGTTCATGAAGATGAAGAGATCATAGACCCGGACCCGAGGGAGGCTCTTGAAGTGGAGCTTGAGAGACTATACAAGAGGAAAGTGTACGCAGGGATACACCGAGTGGGTCATAAAAAGTTTGGCATTGAGCCCTCAGTCGACATGGAGGTACCCAAAGAGGTCTTGAAAAGATTGACGACGAAACTCGATGTGACGATTGAGCCATTCGGAAACATAAGTAATGTTGAACATCATAGAGCGAAGCATTCTTTCAACTGGGCAGATATTCTGCTCGAGTCTGGCGTTAATGACCCAACGTTCCTTGACAAGATGCATCATGTCTTCATTGAGGAAGCCCATGAATTCCTAGAGAAGATGACAGAGAGTGACCAGGAAGTAGAAGGCGAGAGCGAGGAAGATACACAGTACTCAGATCGAAGTATACCAGAGATGCCATTGGACGAATTGCCAACGACTCAACCTACCGTACCGAAAGTAGAGGTCAAAACAGAAAATGATGAGATCAAAGAGGCTATCAAGGACTCGAATCCATGGAAGCTAAGAGCGCTCAAGAAAGCGCTAGCAGTGCGATTACTAGAAGAGGAGCAAAGAAGACTAGAAGAATAATACAACACATTTATCATCACCCAGTGAGCTACTCTAGCCAAAGTTTTTCCAAACAGCCTATCAGTATGCGAGATCCCACAATGATGATGGCCCGTGCTCGGCATACGTCGCCCTCGTGACATACATGCTCTCATTCCCCGTGCTGAACACTTGCTTGGCAAAGATCTGTGCACCGAGGAAGTGTACCTCTGAATAACCATTCTTCTTCCACTCTGGAAAGTACTCTGGCATCTTGGCAAGCCTGATGGAGTTTGGAACCTGTGTGAAGTTTAATGCGGAAGTGGCATTGGATTGGAACGCAGCCTGCACAGCAGCGGTTTGTTGGAGCTCTTTACCAATGAGATGATCGTCCACGAGTTGTGTGTTCAGGGCCTCCAGAAATCCTGCAATTCTGGAGGTGCGTCCGATGATAATGATGTGATCCCAAGCCTCCTGACGTTTAGTCAGGTCAACAATCTTCTTCAGAGATTCATGAATAGCAGTGGAGATGGCAGAGATCAACTGCTCTGCACCTGCAAATCGTTCTTTCCCCACGGTGATCTCATTGCCATTAGCGTCAATGAACGTGTTATTCTCCAATTGCCCATTCGGTGTCTTTTCTTGCTCTTTGTTCTCACGTTCTTCCAAGATCTCTCTTGTTCTCCCCGAAGTCACAATGGCAGCCACGTCAAAGTCATCGTCTCTGTCATTGCTCAGGGCATCAAGCCCAAAGAAAGATATTTTCTTGTCCTCGTCACTGAGCACCTCATATATATCCGATCTCTTCAAAGTCTCGATCTGTGTAGCCGTCAATTGAGGGAGCAAATCCTTTAGGCCTTCATTGATGTAGTTTCCACCTTGGGGAATCACCTTCTTCGCGCTATAGATGGCAGAATAGTCCACCAGAGGGATGATTTCTGTCTTCTCTGCACCGATATCCACCACCAGAGCGGTAGGGAAGCCACCATACGCGTATATGGACCCCAATGCGGCTGGAATAATCGTAAAAGCACTCACGCCAATCTCCTCAAACACATATTGCGCAATACGTTCCTCGTCGAGTTTTGACCACAAGGACGAAGAAATGAGCACGAGGGGAATGTTTGAAACTTCAGGATTGCCATTGATGATGGATTTGAAGATGAGCTTAAGAAGGTAGTTGAAGGCAGGTAAGTCGACAATTCTGCCAGCTTTAATCGGGTGTACAGCATTGGCGCTATCTCCAGTGGAGTTGAAGGCGTCAGCCAGTGAGCTGTGACGATACACCACCGTTGGGACCTCGATGGTTGGCGGTGAGTAGGACTCGCCGAGACCGAACTGGACCAGCGTTGTGACGGATCCTGGAGATATAAGCTGCCGTGTTTGTCAGTATATCACAAAGCGAAGAGACAGCAAGACGTACAAGGTAGTGGTTCTCGTTGAAGGGAGCCATTTCGGATTGTCAAACGACTTTCTTGGACTTTCTCGTTTGTTTTGGCCTTGAGATTTCCGTTCTCGCAGTTCGCGGGTCGTTTTTTTTCTTGAAAGCCTCTGGTGAGGGAGTGCGCAAACCAGAGATTGCTAACTATTGGAGGAGATGTTTATACCCGCAACGGCAGGATCAGCGGGGGTAACACAGGTGTGGTGGGTGCGAAAGCACCAGTTGATACAGCGGCCTGGCCACCTCCAAAAGGGTTTGGTAAAATGGGCTTAAACCCGCACACCACCTCCACCCGTCCCAATGCGGAAATTCTGATCCAAAAGTTTCGCGTCAACCAGCCACAGAGAGATAACGTTCCACGAGCCCGTTGCTTCCACTTTACTAGCGGAGGGCAGCCAAAGGGGAGAAGCTAGACCGACAAGCACACACAGACAAATGGCCAGAATACCGAAAGGTGTAAGAAACAGGCCCGGGGATCCAATCGCACCGGGGAATGTTCACCTCAAGCGGAGGTACAGACCAGGAACAAAAGCCCTTAGGGAGATCCGTCAGTTCCAGAAGTCCACAGACTTACTCATCGCAAAGCTGCCTTTTGCACGTGTCGTGCGTGAGGTGGCACAACAATACATCGACATATCCAACGAGGTTGTGTATAGGTGGCAGAGTGTGGCGATATTGGCATTACAGGAGGCTGCAGAGGCATATTTGGTGAGTCTGTTTGAAGATACAAACCTATTGGCATTGCATGCAAAACGCGTCACCATCATGCAGAAGGACATCCAGCTTGCAAGACGGATCAGAGGTACGATATGAGCGGTAGGAGCGGTGATGAACAAAAATCGGTTAATGACATGTACTATACGGTATGGAAGTAGTGAATTATGTAGTTGAATGATCGTGAGCCCCACTTGAGTGATTATTTGACTGTCTGTAGAAAGCTGCCATCAAGCTCTTGTCCCACTTGATCCTCATTTTTCTGTTGGAGTGGTCTTTGGGACTCCTCGTCGGTGTCATCCAAGTGATCCAGCTTCTCCCACTTCTTAAAGATTGGAACAAGACATTGTGCCGTAACCACCTGGAGTGTCTGATAAAGGACAACAGAGGCCAATAGTTTACCCAAGTATTCGAAATCCGAGCCGTATTGCGATGTGATGAGAGACACCCCCAAAGCTGCGGTCTTTGCAGCACCACAGAACATCACACAGATCGTGTCGCGTCTGTTGTAATAGAATGGCTTGAAGATCTTGTAACTGTAGGTGTACAATCTCGAGGAATCCTTCGACGGCTGTTCTTTGAAAATCCATGGGATGAAGAAAGGGCGTGCACACAAGTAGCAGATACCTGTCCAAAAGAGGTACATCCCAATGTCAAAAAAGACCAAGAATACACATGACGCCTTTGGGAGTGATTCGAACGCGTGTTGGTGGAACGCTGTTGAGAAAGAGGAGAACATCACCAATAACAAGCAGAAACTGCTCACCTTGTTGAAGTAAAAAGTAGTGAGAAACCACTTGGTCTGCTTGGGGAAAACGTTCTGGATGACTTGTCCAACAAAGGTGGGAACAAAGACACTGAGACCGAGCTGCTTCATAACATCAGCATAGAGCTGTCTTAGCGTACTGCCATTCGCCGGATTGGCAAATTGCCAAGCGGGGACAGATGTGTACATTTGCAGTAGGGCTGGAGAGATGAAACCTCCGAGCATGTTACCGATAAAAACTTCACAAAGACAGAGAAGGTTGTTGCCATTGGCCTGTGTGGTCATCATGACGTTGGACGCCACTGTGGTTGGGCACGTGGCTGTTACGATGAGCCCGACCAACATCCAGCTGTCAATCTGCTCATCGTGGGTATGCTTGATTGCAGAACAGAGTCCAAACATCATCGCAGATGTCATCAAAAAGGAGATCATCATCACGGTGAAGTGGGCACGCCAATTACCCATGTTCTTCATCAGGTCAGCAGTGCGCATCGATAGCCCTGATTGGAGGAAGATCACTGCAACGGCGCCGTAGCCGATGGTGTACTGTGCCTTGATGAGCCCTTCCTGGCGAGCAAAGTTTGGGGCAGCTCGAGCAATGCCAATGAAGATGGCCAGCCCGATGAAGAACCATTGGCGGATGCAGAGTGCGCGGAACCAAAGAGCCCACTTTAGCAGTTTGTCACGATCCATCTGTTGTTTCTGTTTGATGGTGGGCGCTGAGAAGCTTCCAAAGAGAGAGAGAGAGAGAGCAATAGGACAAGCGGCACAATCTGGTGGCGGTGTGCCCTGCTGGTTCGTATGGCTGATAGCAGAATAAAAACACACACACTAGTCAACGTCTGCAGCGGTGCAGTAGTTTTAAATGTCCCATGCAGCAGCCGTACACTCACTTGACTCACCGTTGACGGATGGACCGATGACCTCTTCAGCCGTTTCGATGCCGTTAACCGCGAAACCCCCCGGGCCCCGGGCCGTCAGGCGCCGGCATTGGTCCATTTCCGGCCAGACACCCGAACAACACCCGGGGGTGACGTAAGCAATTATGCAATCAGAACACAAGAGATTGTTATGCGCACCACTCGCGGGCGCCGGGAGCCGTCTCTCTCCTAGCGGGCTCCACCAGTTAGCCCCCACCAGCTCAAAGCTTGCCGGTCCCTGGTGCCGTAGCCTTTCTGCTGATCACCACATGACCTGGTTTACACCAAGGACCTCAAGCACCCTGCGGTATGGCAAACACGTTGCGTTCCTCGTTGCCTCATGGGTGCCCGTGATGATTGTCTTCAACGAGCACGTCTGCTACTTTGGCAAGATCGAAGGTGCATCGATGCGCCCAACTTTCAACCCAACGGACTCCACGCAAGACTGGGTGTTTCTTTGGAAAATGGGGCTTCGAGGGCATGATGGGATCAAGGTGGACGATGTCGTGCTGTTCAGATCGCCTCAGAACCCGGAGAAGGTGTTGTGCAAACGAGTGAAAGGTGTACAAGGTGACATGGTGCTCACGAGGCATCCATATCCACGAGATCAGTGTCATGTGCCAAGGAGTCACCTATGGGTTGAAGGCGACAATGTTCATTCGATCGATTCAAACACTTTTGGTCCTATCAGTTCTGGGTTGGTGATCGGGAAGGCAGCAACTATAATATGGCCGCCAAGCCGTTGGATGGCCGTGCCAGAAGGGGGCAGAGAGGCAAGGATATCCAAGCCGGCCTCTCTTGGGTCCTGAAGCTCATTATTCTGGCCATACGTCCTACACGGCATCGCACCAAGAGCACATTTGAACATAGTACCCAGCAGATCTACAGATTAATAGCATGTGTAAATCCTACTCCAGCGTTAGACACATCTGCAAGAGCGTGCCAAGATGTATCCCAGTTGTGGCTGTAACCTGGGAGCTTATGTCCTGAGAAGAACACGGCTGTTTTCAACTTTGTTCGACTTTGTTCGACTGTGTGTCACTGCAGTCACGAGTCAAAGCGTTCCAAGGTTGATAAGCCACGAAGCAGACTCTGCATTCTCTCAGGGGCAGTTTCATGGCGAATGAAGACCGGGATCAAACGAATTGCAAACAGATCCCCCATTTCAGCCAGGGTAACCCGCACTCGTGGGGTGGAGTCGCGCGCCGCCCGCGGAGTGAAAAATTCGTCGACGACTCTTCGCTCGTGGACTCTCCGGCTGAACACGAACAGAAAACCCACAGTAACCAAACATGTCTGCCACCATTGAAGAACTCCCAGAGGAGATCCCACAGGGATCCGAGGTCACCGTGATCTCCAAGAACGAGAAGAAGGCCCGTGCCCTCATTGCCAAGCTCAACCTCCGTGAGGTTAAGGGCATCGCCAGAGTCACCTTCAGAAAGACCGGCAACCAGATCTTTGCCATCGACAGACCAGACGTGTACAAGTCCGCTGCCGGTACCTACATCGTGTTTGGTGAGGCCAAGCTCGAGGACCTCAGTGAGAGACTCCAGCAGGCCCAGCAGCAGGTTGGCGGCGAGGAGGAGCTCGCTCCAAAGGACCCAGCCTCCATCACCGCTGACCTCGAGGCTGCCGCCATCTCTGGACCAGCCGATGAGGACGACGAGGAGGTTGATGAGACCGGATTGTCCGAGGAGAACCTCAAGGTTGTCATTGAGCAGGCTGGTGTCACCCGTGCCCAGGCCGCTAAGGCTCTCAAGAAGCACGACAATGACTTGGTGAATGCCATCATGGAGTTCACTTCTTAGGCTTGGTTAGATAATTGACCCGCACCTGACTGTTATTCAATTCTGTAGATTGCTGTACTTCCTTTGCCGTCTGTTGATCGCATACTTCTGTCGTAAGCAAACATCACCAAATACCAACCAAAATGTCCAAGGACACGATAAGAGTCGTGGTTTGCGGCGACGAAGGTGAGTCGTTCACATAGCCAATGGACCCATAGCTGCTAACATCATCCAGGCGTCGGGAAGTCTTGTCTCATCACGGCGCTCGTTAAAGACACGTTCGTCCCAAACATCCAGGACGTATTGCCTCCCATAACCATCCCCAGAGACTTCTCCAGCTCACGGTATTCCCCCAATTCTACAATCCTCGTCGATACAAGCTCACAGGATACACCATCGTTGCAGAGAGAAATCAGAAGGGCCGATGTCATTTGGCTCGTTTACTCGGATCATTACTCTTATGAACGGGTATCGCTCTACTGGATGAACATCTTCCGCTCTATGGGTGTCAACTTACCGGTGGTGCTTTGTGCGAACAAGTCTGACCAAAACGAAGGTGATAAGATCACAGAGGAGTTCATCCCAATGCTGAAGGAGTTCAAAGAAGTGGAGAGTTGTATAAGATGCTCGGCCAGGGACAAGTATAACATCAACCAGGCATTTTATCTATGCCAAAGGGCAGTGACACACCCAATATCACCTCTGTTTGATGCAAAGGAAGGGAAATTGAAGCCTGCCGCGGTGGCGGCATTGGAAAGGGTCTTCTTTCTCTGCGATAAGGACCAAGACGGAGTCTTGAACGAATCGGAGTTTCTAGCCTTACAGCATCGATGCTTTGGACGCAGCTTAGACATCAATGACATTGCGGAGATCAAACAGACGGTGAGTGGTGTACAAGAGGGCGCCTTTAGCGATCTGGGATTAACTTCTGAAGGATTCTTGATATTGAACAAGATCTTTGCCCAACGCGGGAGACATGAGACGACATGGGGCATACTGAGAACGTTCCACTATACGGATTCGCTCTCATTAAGTGACAAGTTCCTGTGGCCCAAGTTGGATGTTCCTCGAAACTCCAGCGTGGAGCTTAGTCCAATCGGTTACCGATTCTTTGTGGATCTCTTTCTCTTGTTTGACAAGGATAATGATGGAGGATTGAACGATGAGGAACTGCGTTCACTGTTTAAGCCCACGCCGGGGATTCCAGAATCATGGGATGAGACTAACTTTCCACAGACAACAGTTAGAAATGAACAGGGCCATGTCACTCTACAAGGGTGGTTGGCCCAGTGGAGTATGACCACATTTCTGGACTACAAGGTAACATTGGCATACCTGGCATTCCTAGGGTTTGAATCAAAGAATGGGTTAACGTCTTCAGCACTTAAAGTGACCAAACCTCGCAAAGAACGAACCAAAAATGGCTCACAGGTTAGGGTCCAAGTTAATGACCGCACGGTGTCCAACTGCTTTGTCCTTGGAGGCCCGAAAAGCGGGAAATCGTCGCTGCTAGAGGTCTTCTTAGGAAGACAGTACAGCGAGACGTATAATCCGACGATTAGACCAAGAATTGTTGTGAACAGCGTCGAACTGAAAGGTGGGAAACAGGTGTACTTGATCTTGGAAGAACTGGGTGAACTTGAACCGGCAATTTTGGACAATGACTCACGGCTGCAACAATGCGATGTTCTATGCATGGCGTATGACTCATCAGATCCAGAGAGTTTCCACTACTTGACAGAACTCATGGCAAAGCATCCACTAACGAGGAAAGTGCCCACCGTTATTGTCGCATTGAAGGCAGACTTGGATAGACAACAACAGCGATGTGACATTCAACCAGAGGAATTCACCCAATCACTATATCTCCCACTACCTCTACATGTGTCATCTGCCTGGTCATCTTCTCTGGCAGAGCTCTTTGTTCAGCTGGTGGAGGCATCACGCCAACCCAACAGCGCGACACCAGGGCTGGAACCGGAGGTTCAGAGTGATCATCTATCCAATGCTGTAATTGCTGCAAGTGCAGTTGGCTTTGTCAGTGTACTGACGCTGTCGATCTACAAGTGGACTTTTTCTCGGTGAGTTTTTGGCTCTCATGGATAATGAGGCTCATGTAATATATGCACGATTTGCTTGTTTGGGATTAAACAATTAGAATCCAAGCACATCAACAACTCTCTCGCACCACCGACTAGCGAAGGGGTCTGGAAGATGATCTCACTGGCCATTGGTGTGGCTTTGTCACTCGTTGTGTCAAGTCTCTACGTCCTCGTACTGAACTCAAAACACGAGCCCAATAGAAACGACCCGAAGGTCATCAAGTCGAGGATCATCTCCATCACCTTCTTCACTCTACTCACAGTCATGCTCCTACCTCCAGTACTATCGTATCTATCAGGTGAACTTGCCACTGACATCTGGCATCACATGGGTCTGGAACCTGCCATGTCAGCCCTGGATGGCCTTCTCCTCGTGATGCTACTCTTCATTGGCCCATTGCTCGACGACATCATCAACAACCCACCGTTCACCATCGTTCATGCTCTGATCTACGACTTGACAACATTCAGAGGTCTCAGGGATCTTGTTCTCGCCCCTATAACGGAGGAGGTTGTCTATACATCTGCCATCATCACCATTTTGAACCAAACAGGGGCATCGATGAGTACAAAGCTATTTATGCCCCCAGCTTTCTTTAGCATTGCACATATACATCACGCATACGAGCTTTATGTCACCAATGCCGCTCCGCTGAATGTGATATTAACATCTACACTCTTCCAAGTGCTCTATACGTACATCTTTGGCGTCTTTACGGATTTTCTCTTCATCAGACAAGGAACTATATGGGGGTGCATTCTTACCCATGCGTTCTGTAACTTCATGGGACTTCCAAATGTGACGGTAAGCTCTGAAATGTTCAAATGGTGGCCTACGGCTTACTATACCTTGATCTTGCTCGGGGTTTATGGGTTCAAAAGCCGACTATATACATGGACGGAATAGACTACAGACTCTATAACTTTGGTGACGTTATTCATAAGATTCAGGTTAGCTGAGCTCCTCCTCGTCCAGCTGCTGCAGATACAGCGTATGATTCACCAGGTTCAGGTATGCATACATAAAGTTTGATAGAAGCACCTGTTGCCTTAGTGGCCGTCTTGGATTAGCCAGTTTCAGATGACTGAGTCTGTAGAGTGCACGCTCAACATGCACGGGGAATCGGTAGTCCAGCATGATGACCGTGGACCTCGAAAGCGGTGGTAATGGGAATCCAAAGGCCGAATCGGTGAATTGCACGGGCGCGTTAGGCTTATTCGAACGCTGTGAGGACTCCGAGAGCTTTCTGGCCAGTGACTCCCTTTGAACGCGGTGCTGCTCATCAGATATGGCAAGCCCGTTGAATGACGACTGACTGGGTGAACTGACAGGGCTCCCGGCCGTTCGTTCTTTTGGGACCACTTTGACAGAGTCTTGCAAGGTCCTATTCCTGTCCTCTTTCTTCAGCTTCGAGCTTGAACTCTTCAGGCTCGGTCTCTGTGGCGAGACTCTCTGCCTCGGTGGAGACTTCTCTGGGCTCGTCTTTGTGATAGGAACATTCTCATCATTAAAGGTTGTCTTGGTCGGAGTAACAACAACCTTCCGTGGTTCTTTTGCAGACTTGGGAGATGGTGATCTCTTCATCTTGAACAGGTTCAAAAACTCCTTCGACTTGGACTTGGGGCTACCCAGGGGAGTCGGGGCCTCAGAAACATCGACGGTGGCTGTTGGTTCCGGACGTGCTAATGGCATCTGTAAAGGCTGTGGCCGAGGCTTCTCCACGTGCTGTGTCAGCGGTGAAACTTTCCTCCGCTGTGACTGTGCTTGAGCCGGATGTGCCTGCACTATAGGAACTTTCTCATCCTCATCAACGCTGATCATGGAGCCCGCGTGTCTGTTCCTGGAATGATTTGTTCTCTTCGCAGCCATGTCACTTTGTGACCTCTGTAGCGCTGCAGGATCTTCTCTAACCTTGTGGTCGGACACTGATCTATACGACCTTTCTGTTGGTGAGCTTTGTAGTTGTTCATATGGATGTGGTTCATGTTGTTCATGTTGTTCTTGTTGCCCTCGTTGGGGTTGATGCTGATGCTGCTGCTGTTGTTGTCCTTGTTGTTGTTGTTGGTGGTGGTGGTGATATTGGATTGGCTCTGGTTCGGTTAGTCTTTGACCCCGACGTAGCGCCTTCTCTGGCCCTGAAGGTGACTCCTTCTCACTGGGGCTTCTCGGGAGCTCCTTCTGCAAGAAGGGCGAAGGTTCCTCCCTTCTTGATGCACTGCGGTCCACTCTATTTCTTCTCGTATAGGTGGTCCATTTGTTTCTCTTCAGTGAGCTCGATGAATCAGCAAACATAGGAGCATCCTGATCAACCTCTTCCTCTGTGACTCTTCCCTCATCGGTTGATGACGAATGCTCGCCATAAAGCATTGAGGATGAGGAGCTGGCACTTGACAAACTTCTAGCCAATGAAACTGCATCGGTCGCAGCCAGTCCTGCCATCTCTGTCAGTTTGTCCAGCTCATCAGTGAGCTCTCTCAATGAAGGGATCGGCTCTCTGCTCTTGTTCAACTTCTTCGACATGTCATCGAGTGTGCTCTGAACGTGTCTTTTGAATTGGTCCGGTGCAATGCCTGGATGAGACTTTGCCGGCACCCATAGCAGCTTTTCCGTATCGAGTCTTGCGTTGTCGTTGTCATGCGGCACATCATCATCAATCAACGTCTTGTCAGCCTCATCATCCAGCGATGAGGCAGACGAGAGAGAGCCCGTGCTTGCACTGCGTTTCCTCCGCTGCTGCTTCTTCTGGTAGTCCTGGAACTCGTACTCTGCGGTGAGGTCAGGATCCATGCTTAGGGATCCACCCATGGACAACCTCTTCAGGGCTTTAATCGCATCGCGTTCTTGCTGAACTGCTTCAGCGGCCAGGTAGGCGTTCGATTTGCGCTTTGACCGTGCACTAACGTGTGGAGATGCTCGCTGCTGTGCGGAGGCTGTCTCTGTGGAATCCAACATGACATGTGGTGATATATGGCTGGCTCTTGTGTGTAATGAATGTGGGTTGTAGGCGTTTGTTCAGGTCAATCGGTTTCACGAGTGTCTTGTTCGTTCAAAATAGTGCGGCAATGAAGATCCGGTATGTCTGCGTGTGGTTCCACTGCCTGTAGTAGTAGTAGTAGTAGTCTCCGATTCCGTAGCGTGATATAACAGTTCAGGTATTCAAGTTATCGGCCGGCCTGAATTTTTCGTTCAACGCGATGTTGAACGCTTAGTTCGTGGATGTCATCTACGGTGGGCACCGGGGGAGGGGGCAGCTTGTTTGCGGCGCCCAACACCGCCGCCAAGAAGCCGGGCACAGCAAGAGCATCCGCTGTCCTGCCCACCGACCTCGCACGGAGCCTCCTCCTCCTCCTCCCACCCGCCACGTACTACCGCATTCGGCCATTTACAGCACTTTTCCCCCCCCGAGACCAGCTTCGCCAATTCTGACGTAAGCAGCGAAAAGCCTCCCACTTTGGGCCATTAACTGCCCCTTTCCGGCGGGAGAGTCTGGTGATCCGTCGGCTCGTAAACACGAAAAATGGAAAATGCTCCGATTTCTCTTCTCTTCTCTCCCCCCCATTCTACTCTCCAACGCACAGTTCTGCTAGCAAAATGGCCACTCTGCCCCTGATATCAGCATCGAGTCTCGCTGCGAACAACACCGAGAAGAGCTGCTGGGTGTCGCTGTACAACAGAAAGGTGTACAACGTGGCGTCGTTCCTGGAGGAGCACCCCGGCGGCGAAGAGCTCATCCTTGAGTGGGGCGGGAAGGACATCACTGACATCTTGGCGGACGAGGCTTCACACATCCACTCCGAGATGACCTATGAACTGCTCGATGAGAACTACCTCATTGGGTATTTGGCAACGAAAGAGGAGGAGAAGAACCTCCTTGCAAACCCGAAGCATCTGCAGGAAGTGAAGCCCGACGGCGAGGAGTTTGATTCCACAGCGCTGCATGGCACCCCTGCTTATGAAAAGCTCAATATTGCCACAGACTTTGAGCGTGATGTGCAAAAGCACAAGTTCTTGGACCTGAACAAACCGTTGCTGCTCCAGATGCTCTTTGGAGACTTCACAAAGGAGTTCTACCTCGATCAGGTCCACAGACCACGTCATTACGGCAAGGGCTCTGCTCCACTGTTTGGAAACTTCTTGGAGGGACTGTCATTAACACCTTGGTGGGTTGTCCCAACACTGTGGCTCCCAGTGGATGCCTACTTCCTCTACCTGGGCTTCACCCACTTGAGTGTGTCAATGACAGTGGGCTTCTTTGCTCTGGGCCTGTTTGTGTGGACATTGTTGGAGTACACGCTGCACAGATTCCTCTTCCATCTGGATTACTACCTCCCGGAGAACCATGTTGCTTACACCATCCATTTCTTGCTCCATGGAGTGCACCATTACCTTCCAATGGATCGATACAGACTTGTGATGCCACCTACGCTACTAATGGTGTTGTGCTACCCGATCTACAAAACTGTGTTTGCACTGTTGCCATTTTACATTGCATGTGCTGGGTTCGCTGGTGGATTCCTGGGATACATCTTGTATGACATGACCCACTACTTCCTCCATCATGCCAAGTTGCCTTCCTACATGCAGAAGCTGAAGAAGTACCACTTGGAGCACCATTACAAAAACTACGAGCTCGGTTTCGGTGTTACTAGTTGGTTCTGGGACGTTGTCTTTGGCACCTACCTCCCAATTGGTGAAGCCTCTGCTTTGAAGCAAAACTGAAAATTAATTACGACTTATGACGAGATATACAATTGAGATGTGACTATTAATGGAGGCTGTAGGTGTTCATCCAAAATAGAGCTGTCTCAGTCTACTCAGCCGATCCGTCGAACTTTCCCCCGTCTCGGGGGTTGAGGACAGCGACCTGAAGATGTCTAGCAATACAAGGTATCCGCTCGTGAAGCAAGACCAGTTGTGGTGCTCATGCAATAGGTTCACCCTCCCTATAGATATTAGCCGTCTCGCATCAGACCTCGAGCTGAGTAGAAGACTTGTGCCCTGCTGCTCAAATTCCCACCCGAGAAGACTAATCTCAATGATTTCGTCATTCGGTAATAGCCCATGCTCTGTGATGTAAGGTCTGATCATACCCAAAGCCTCTTCATCCAGTACTGATTCAATTTCTATTCGATGGTCCGAAAATGAGATATTGTGCTCATACCTCTCTTTGAACCACTGAAGTTCATTAGTCATATTCGAGAAGGAGATCTGATACAGAGATATTGGAGTGCACTGCTTCCTCCAAGGACAATTGCACCGGTGGAATTGTGGTAGCTTCTCCACATATCTCTCTGCCACTTTATCAGTGAGTTCGTTCTCCGTGGTGCTCTCATCCCCATCCTCAGTGTATTTCACCAAGGGCAACTTGACAGAAAAGCGAGCATTGCAACATATGCACATGACTGTGTTCACTTTCTTTGTATCACACCGCCACCCGGCCAGTGACGCCCTCAGTGGAGTGAGCACGTCGCTAACGACATTCCAATGAATCACGCTCTGAAAAGTGGCGATCCTATCAAGCAGCCTTTCCCTATCGAAGGGAGAAAACAGCGATTCCACCTGTTCAGGCACAGCCCTGGAAGACCTCAATCGTCTTCTGGAGATCGAACGGAAGAACTTCACCGTCTTGTTGGAGTCAACTTCTCTATTCCTCGGGCTCTTTGTTAGCCGCGAGATTCTCCGAGAGAGACGTAGTGACGGCTTTATAGGCTCATACTCCGTATTCAGTGACTCCAATGCCAACGCAAGCCTCTCAGACATGCGGTTCTGTATGGTGGGAGGCCATAGTTAACAATCATCACAACAAAGCACGCTTATAATCACACACAACACCCGCACACCATGTGATTTGGGAGGCGAAATGTTGAACTCGGTCCAGGAAAGACACACAAATAAACGAGATTCAACCAACCGATTGGAGATGGTACGTTGACCAATTGCCCGTATGCATGCAGTGGACTAACACACAGACATCTGTTGGTACTGGGTACGATCTTTCAAACAGTGTTTTCTCGCCAGATGGCAGAAACTTCCAGGTGGAGTATGCTGCCAAAGCAGTGGAGAACGGGGGAACTTCGATAGGGCTCAAGTGTGCCGATGGCGTTGTGCTTGCCGTGGAGAAGATCGTCTCCTCTAAGCTGCTAGTGCCTAACAAAAATAACCGCATTCAGACCGTGGGTAAACACGTTGGAGTGGTGTACTCGGGCATGCTGCCAGATGGAAGAAATCTCGTGGCCAAGTGCAGAGAGGAATATCAGTCCTACATGTCGCAGTACAAACAGCCAATCACCGTGCCTTATCTCATAGACCGTATCGGTGGACTTGTGCAGGCTTACACCTGCTACAATTCTGTGAGACCTTTTGGTGTCACCACTATCATTGGAGGAATCGACGAGAAGGGGCCACATCTTTACATGCTGGAACCTAGTGGAGCCTACTGGGGATATCACGGTGCCGCAACGGGCAAGGGAAGACAGGCAGCAAAGAATGAGTTGGAGAAGCTTGATTTCACCACCCTTAGCGCTCGCGACGCAGTAAAGGAGGCTGCTAGAATAATCTATCTTGCGCACGAGGACAACAAGGATAAAGACTTTGAGGTTGAGATCAGTTGGATATCAACTTCTGAGACGAAGGGACTCCACAAATTTGTCCCAGAGGAGCTGTTGAAGGAGGCGAAGGAGTTCGCAGAGTCCAAGCTCAACGAGGAAAGCGACGAGGACGAGACCATGTCCGATTAATTCAGCTAGAGAGGTCCAGGAATGAATGTGTCCTATTTACTTCTGTAGCTTTGCAAGTTTCTCCTTGAGCACCTTATTCTCCTGCTCAAGCTTGCTCACGAGCTTCTGTGACTCTTCAAATTCCAGCTTGCGTCTCTCCCTTTCTGCCTTGCGTTTCTTCTCCAGATCGATGATGCGCAGCTTTGTTCGTGGACTGTTACCATCTTTATCATTTTCATGGTACCATTGAAGTTCCTCTTGCAATGTAGCCACCTGTCGCTCCAATTCGTCATTCTCACCGCTGAGATCTCCATCGCCATTAATCATCAATTGCCTGTGGTCATCGATCAACGATTCCATTGCGTTCTCAAAAAAGGCTAACAACGACCTCACAATAGCATGTGTTTTCTCAAAATCTAGGTCGGATTCAGACAGCTTGCTTAACTTCTGCTGCGCCTGGGTGTATGATGATTTTTCTAGCACAGGCTCGAAATCTTGAAACATGTTCTGGAGATGATGGATCTGCAGCTCAAAGAGACTCTTGAACCCAACTTCATAGCTTGTCAACGAAGAAAGTTGATAACTTAGGCGTCCAACCTTATCAGTCAAAGTATTGTTGTTCAATGTCAAGTTAGAGCGATCACGTTTGGCGTCTTCTAGAGCAAAAGTCAGCTTACTCTTCTCGGCAGCCAGTGTTCTCTGTTTCGTCACCGCAGTGTTCAGTTCTTTGGCAGCATGCTCCAGTTTACGTCTGTACTCACGCTCCTTAACAGTATCGTGATCCTGTAGTCGCTTGAGGGTTTGTTTTGCATCATTGAACTCTCTCAATAGGGACTCATAATCGTCCCTCGAGGATTGGAGGGCACGCTTCAAAGTGACAGTATTTTCATGGTCACGTTCTCTTTCCGAAAGCTGGGTATTCAAAGTGGTGATAGCGGCCTGGAGCTCTGCAATTTCAAGTTCTTTCTTAGTTAGTCCTTCGCGCAGGTCAGCCAAATTACCACGGTTGTCAGCGTCAAGTGTCAGTCGCTCAATTTCGCCTTCCAATCTCTCCACATCCTTGGAGTGGTTGCTCTTAACAATTGTAAGTCTATTCTTCAGTAGCTTGGTCTCCTTGGCCTGGTCTTGTGTGCCCTTCACACCATTAAGCTCATCGATCTGTGCCTCAAGCTCAAGGATGTACTCATTCAACCCAGATATGTTCTGCCTCTTCTCATTCAACAGCTTTCTCAAACTTCCGGAAAACTGCAGCGTTTCATTGTATTGCTGTTGTAGTGCTGCCACCTCAGACCTTAAGGCAGACACAACAGTAGACTGTTGATCCAAAAGTTGCTCAAGCTCTTTTTCAAGGCATTTTGAAGTGGACAACTTATCATAAAGGTCATTCCTCAGTTGAGCTGATAGTGGTTCATTCTCATCATTGGCACCGTTAAGCCTGTCTGAAAGTTCATCACACTTACGACCAAGCTCGCACACGGCAAACTTCACGACATTTAGTCTTGTGTTGGTCGAGGTGGAATCATCTCTAGCCTGTTGCACCGCTCGTGATGATTCGCCCTCCATAGAGTGTAATAATACAGATAAGATCTCATTCAGTAAGACAGCCCATAAATCGGCATCTCCCACCAGTGAATTTATCGTTTCTTCCTGTGTGGTGAGCTGCTGCTTGAGTTCATCGATGTAAAGCTGCAAGTTGTCATTAAGCTCCTTTGTGCTGATCAAGTCGTTTTTCAATTCAAGCACTTTCTTCACCTCGTCATTAAATCTGGAAGTTTCCCCAGCTTCGCCTCGTTTCAGTTCATTCTGTAGCGATTCACGCTGTGTGGTTAAGAGATCATTCTCCACTTCAAGCTTTTGCATTATCTCCGACTTCAGCTGATCTCCATTGCCGGAACGATTCAATATTTCTCGTATGACCTCGGTAAGAACCCTCTGCTGAAGTTTATAGTTCGTCACCTGCTTCCTCAGTGATTCAACCTCAGTGGTGTTATTTGTACCAAGCGAGTCCACACTTGCAGTTTCAAAGAGCGAGACTGCTCTTGTTGGGGATCTGGTACTCGCCGGGTCTCCAGAATCGAAAAGTGAGTGCACATAGTTCATGGACATGACATCAGGTTTTTGAACTTCCTTCACCCGAATGCTGCTCTGTGGTCGTAGTCTTCTCCAAGCCGTCGACTCTGCGTGCATCTTTGGCAACTTTGGAGTAGACCTAGGATCATCGATATCGATAAATCTCATCTTGGGGGATCCTTCATCCTCGCCAACTGCCTCCTCTTCGTCTGTATGATCAGATTCAGTAAAGATCTGCGAGCTGGCTTCCTTCTGGAATAGCTGGAAGTGCTCATTCCTCGTGGGACTCGACATGGCATTGGGGATTGTGGGTTTAAAATTGGTGACGTTGGTCGATCTGATGATCTGTGAATGAGAGAGGAAGGAGCTCGAGTTGAGGAACTTATTGTCCTCATCTTCGCCCTGTGTCATCTCCCCGCTTTTCTCTGCCATCTCGAGTCCGTTTAAGCAATCAGTGAGCGAGGGTGCGACACCAGCGGACTCACTAGATGAGTCTCCAAGCATTGCCATCGCAGCCGCCCGGTTCGATCTCCGAGAGTAGATGCTGTCAGATCAGCTCAGCTGAGATTGGACCTGGGGATGGCTTCAGATGTGACTGTAAGGCGCAAAAAAAGTCCCAATGACGAGAACAGGTCAAAGGTCACAGTGTGGTCCGTCGGAAAGGGTCAATCCACAAGGTGATTGCGTGATAGACCAGATTATCAGTCTTTTGTTTTGTATTCGTTTTACGCGTTTTCACTTCAAACTAAAAGCCCGGCTCTTAAAATGCGGAAAATTACCCTTTTGGAGTGCATCGTCCATGAAATCATGAGAGGAAAAAAAACTTCGACAAGCGACAAAAGTTGCCGTTCAACCTCTTTACAACCTCACTGATTCGAACAATGTCTGTCGTTCCAAAGCTCGAGGATATCAGTGTCGACGACATTGACTTCTCCGATTTGGAGAAGAAGTTCGCCGTCCCTGAGGACACGACTTTCGACCGTTATATTGTCGTGGATGGTGCACCAATTGTGCCAGAGTCCAAGATCCCAGTGCTCACTAAGGTTTTGACCAAACTGCTCAGCTCAGCTGGTACGGTGGTGAGCTTTCACATGCCTCTCGAGGAAAGCATCACCCGTGGCTTCTGTTTCGCGGAATACGATGACGCACAGAGCGTTGAGAAGGCGATCAAGTCTCTGAATGGAAAGAAGCTTGATGTGAAGCACCGCCTGTTCCTTAACAGGTTCAGCGATATTGAGAAGTATGGTGTTGAAGGTGCTGTGTCCGATGAATTCATCGAACCTCAGCTTCCGCCATTCCAGGAGACAGACTACCTGAAGTCCTGGTTGCAAGACGAGGCTGGAAGAGACCAATTCTTGCTGCACAAAGGCGACGTTGTTGGTGTTTTCTGGAACAAGAAGAAGATGGCTCCAGAGCCAGTCATTGAGCCACGTCATGGCTGGACGGAGGGATTCATCAAGTTCTCCCCAAAGGGTCGTTACGTATTCTCTCTTCACCCTCAAGGTGTCCAATGTTGGGGTGGGCCTGAGTTCAAGAACCTGAAAAGACTTACTCACATTAATGTGCGTCTTATTGACTTTTCCCCAAGTGAGAGATATCTTGTAACTCTCTCTCCAGAGCCTATCAAGCTCCCGCCAGCAGACCATCCAAAGAGAGCTACTTTCCCATTCGGCCCAGAGTCCGAAGGTCACAAGCTCGTGATCTGGGACATCGCCACCGGCTTACCCGTGCGTACTTTCGCACTTCCACCACACCTTGAGCAAAAGAGTGAGATGGTGTGGCCATTGGTGAAGTGGTCCTATGATGACAAGTATGTCGCCCGTATGGGACCTAATGCCCTGGCTATCTATGATACCGCAGACGACTTTTCGCTCTTGGACAAGAAGCCCATCAAGATTGACGATATAATCGACTTTGAATGGGCCCCAGCAGGTGTGAAATTTGCCAACACCAAGCAGAACGATCCGTTGGCTCATGTCCTTGCATACTGGACCCCAGAGGTGAACAACCAGACCGCACGTGTAGCTTTGCTAGAGGTGCCGACGAAGAAGGTGCTTAGAACCGTGAACTTGTTCCAGGTGTCTGACTGTAAGTTGCACTGGCAGGACAAGGCCGAGTACTTGGCTGTTAAGGTTGACCGTCACACCAAGTCCAAGAAAACGCTATTCACAAACCTGGAGTTCTTTAAATTGAACGAGAAGGAGATTCCAGTTGAGAAGATTGAGCTCAAGGACCGTGTTATTAACTTCCAGTGGGAGCCACAGGGAGACAGATTCGTCGCCATCTCCAAGCCTGAGGTTGTTGGCGCTAACCAGACTTTTATAAAGAACACTATCGAGTTCTATGCACCAGAAGTTACCAAGGACAAGGCCTCGACATTGAAGAAGTGGCTTTGTTTCAAGACCATCAAGGATCAGGTTTCAAACACCATTAACTTCTCTCCAAAGGGTCGTTTCGTCACAATTGCCTTCATCGGGGGTACTAAGGGTTTCATTGAGTTCTTCGACATGGATTACAATGGCGAGAAGAAGGAGACCGACACTGTCGATGCTAATGTCAAGCTGCTTGGAGGTGAAGACTTTGGTGGTATGACGGACATTGAGTGGGATCCATCTGGACGCTTTGTCGCTGCCTGGTCCTCCGTTTGGAGCCACAAGGTGGAGAATGGATACAGAATCTACAACTTCGCCGGCCAGCCTTTGAGAGAGGAGCTTCTCGATGACTTCAAGGCGTTCATCTGGAGACCAAGACCAGAGTCTCTCCTCACTGGTGGTGAGAAGAAGAAGGTTAGAAAGAACCTTAGAGAGTACAGCGCCCAGTTCGATGAGTTGGATCTCATGGAAGAGTCCACTACAGCCAGAGAGCTCATTCTTAAGAGACGTCGTCTGCTTGAGGAGTGGACCGTTTGGAGAGCAGAGGTGGAGAGCAACAAGGAGAAGTATGGCATCGTGGTTGAGGAAGTTGATGGTGACTCTGAGGTGATTGAGGAGATCAAGGAGGAGCTGATTGAGGAAAAGGAGGAGCTGGTTTAGTTTAAGCACTGGAAGCGGCGAATATGTACTGCGATCATATGCTAGCGATTGTAGTGGGAGTGGACCAAACGTTCTTGCTTTTCCTTTTGATGATTCGGGAAAGTCCGCAGCTTATACCACAAAAAAAAATTCAGCTCATCTCAACTCAGCACAGCGCTCTAAGCCACTGAACACCCAGGACAGAAGGGACAACTTCAAAGTGCTCGGACGACTCACCCAACTGCTCTCTCGCAAACCGATGACCAAAGCGAAACTTCAAGGGCGTGCCCTCTACGAGTCCATCAACTCTCCACAGCGCATTGTGGCTCCAATGGTTGATCAAAGTGAACTTGCCTGGAGATTATTGTCCCGCAGACTGGGTGCAACACTTTGCTATACGCCGATGTTTCATGCTCGTCTGTTTGCCACCAGCCCGAAGTACAGAGATGACATGTGGTCATCAATGGACGGTGATGACGTTGATCGGCCACTAGTTGTGCAGTTCTGTGCAAATGACCCCGATGTCCTATTACAGGCAGCTCAGCACGTCATGGGAAAATGCGATGCCGTTGACCTCAATTTGGGTTGTCCTCAGGGTATTGCAAGAAAGGGTCACTACGGTTCTTTCCTCATGGAGGACTGGGGTTTGGTGTATAAACTTATCAACAAATTACACACCGAGCTGGACATTCCTGTGACCGCCAAGATCAGAGTTTATGACGATAAGGAGAAGACTTTGGAGTATGCCAAGATGGTTCTCAGTGCCGGTGCCCAGTTCTTGACTGTACACGGTAGAACGCGAGAGATGAAGGGCCAAAAGACGGGACTCGCTGACTGGTCCACTCTTAAGTACTTGAGAGAGAACCTTCCAGAGGGCACTGTGTTCTTTGCCAATGGGAACATCCTATATCCTGAAGATGTCACAAGATGTTTGAATGCTGTCACCTGCGATGCCGTGATGAGCGCAGAGGGGAACCTTTACAACCCGGCCATCTTCACGACAGAGACGGATCCTTTGAAGCAGTTTCCAAGAGTTGACCATATACTACGGGACTACTACGAGATTGTGAAGACTTGTCCAGGGAGCGCGTCAAAGATCGCAATGAAATCGCATATGTTTAAGCTCCTTAGACCGTTCTTGGAAGTACATACAGACCTTCGTCCAATGATCGGGAAGGTCTCTCCTAAGCACAACTTTGAAGCTGTGGAGGGGATCGTTCTAGAGGTTGAGAAGAGAGTGGCTGAGATCTATGAGAAGAGCGACATTGGACAGCTTGATGTTATCAGCACAGGAGAAGTGGAGCTATGGGGTGGTGCATACAAAAAGGTTCCATATTGGAGATGCCAACCATATTTCAGACCGGTGAATGGGGTCACTGGGGACAAGAGGGTAATGGAGAGCTTGAAAAGGGCAGCAGAGGATGATGGACCAGAAGAGAAGAGCAAGAAAGGGAAGAAGGGCGAGGTAGATACTAAAGAATGATGACTGTAATTGTCGTTCCGGTAGTCTGTAGACACCATTGCTTTATGCTGACACAGGTGATTAGCCAACAAGGCCCTTCTCTCCAAGGTGGACCGTCTGGGAGACTGGCGTATAAGCAACGTCAACCATCCACCAGTGACCAGTGAACAGTGCCATCGCACTGCACTGCTATGTTAGACCCCAGTGCATCACGGGACCCAGGACTGCTTTCCCGGTCCTCGGAGATACATACGGGAATTCCGGAATTTACACTCTCTTAAATCCCGGTATACCCTCACTGTGGAATGGATGCGAGCGGAAACAGCATGAGCGAGCACACTCCACTGGTCAGTGGCCGTGTGCGAGCTTATACCACTGGTGATATCGTCTCACAGCACAACGCCCGTGTCCGCGTTACCCCGGTGGCAAGTCGAAGCATCCACGACGACAACATCTCCATTATGACAGCATTGCACAGCATCAGAGACTATGTGAAGGAGAGGTATCCCTCGCTCACCACTCGCAAGTTCATCGCGGCAATCATCTGGTCTCTAGTTGCTGTGGGGATCTTCAATCTGATATTCCTCCCGAGAACCTCTCTGGGAAGAGACTACAGACGCATCCACTTCTCCACTTTGTCTAAGGATGAGACGGAGAGGCTCTTCATGAAGTCACTAACTGATGATAATCTCAGTGGTGGCAAAGTTGGAGAGTTCATGAGGCTCAAACACTTGAGTGGTGATGGTGATGCAATGGTGCAATATACAATGGATCAATTGAGAGAGTACGGTCTCAGTCCATACAAGGAGGTCTATTACACCTGGATGCCGCAGCATGTGAGTTCTAGTGTGTCACTGCTTGATGGGGACAACGTGTTATATGCTGCCAACCTGACAGAGAAGGTGAACGGAGAGGATCATCCCAGCTTTGACTTTTACTCAGCTTCGGGAAACGTCACTGCAGAGTTTGTCTATGCTAGCTATGCCACCCGAGAGGACTATAAAGCTCTACACGGCCAAGGTGTTGCTGTCAAGAACAAAATACATATCGTGAAGCGCAATGTAACTTCAATACAGGTGAAGACAGCGCAGGAACATGGTGCCCTCGGTGTGGTAACATATGACGACTATCTCAAAAGAGACACTGTTTTGCAGTACACATCGGCACCAGGCGACCCAACAACTGTCGGGAGGGCATCAACACGTGCAGTGAAAAGGGATAGACCACATAACATACCAAAGATTCCTACAGTGCCTATGTCCATAGCTCAGATCACACCAATATTGGAGCATATGTCTCACGGAGACGGCATAAATTCATCGTTAGAAGGTTCGTCCAACTACAAGATTCATCTAGCTAACCATCAAAGGGATGCTATCAGGCCAATGAAGAACATAATGTATGAAATACCGGGGCTATTGCCCGACAAAATCATCATTGGGGCACACCGTGATTCCACAACGTCACAAGGCGCCACAGATGGCTCTGCCACTGCCGTGCTGCTTGAAATATCGAGGGCACTCGGGTCATTGGTGCAAAGGGGTTGGAAACCAATGCGGACTATAGTGGTTGCATCATGGGATGGTTCATACCCTGGTCAACTGGGATCCACTGAATATGGCGAGGCACATGCTCAAGAACTTCAGAAGCATGCTATTGCATATATTGACATTGGAGCTGTTACTGGTCATGACTTTGACGTGAAGGCCAACCCGCTGCTGGATAATTTTCTTGTATCGACGAGTAAGCTGATCCCGTTCAACAACAACAGTGAAGAACAGTCACTATTTGACTATTGGGGTGACCCAAGGATTGGACGGCTGGCAGCAGGAGGCGATCATAGTGTGTTTCAACATCACTTGGGTGTTCCCAGCTGCTATGCTGGCTTCCATGGTGACGTTGAATACGTGAACACTATCAACGATACCCTAACACAGTTGGAATCCGTGGACCCGGATTTCGACTATCATGGAACACTTGCCAAGTACCTCGGATTCCTCGCTCTATCCTTGAGTGAACATGAGGTTATTGGATATAAAGCCATGGACTACGCCACGGCCATCAATGGATACCTTCGTCATGCGATAATGACATCACCTTACAGAAGCCCAAAGGCATTGATCGTGATGGATCGGACCAGACAGTCTCTTCAGCAGCTCATCGAGGTTTCTAACCACTTTGATAAGACTGCTCAGAAGTTGCAAGAAGAGATGACAGTGGACTTCCCTTGGTTCAAGTTCTACACCAAGCTTAAACTCGCGTGGGACTCTAAGCTTATGGGAAGCCAGGCCAAGGACATTGACCTGTTGTTCTTGCATGCAAAATTACACGGGCGTCCATGGATGAAGCACCTGGTGTATGCTCCTGATACGGAGACTGGCGAGTGTTCATTTCTGCCTGAAATAGCTGAAGCCAAAGATGAAGAACATTTCATCGGGGCATTGGAAACGCTGCAGAACTCTGTCAAGAAGGCCATAAAACGGCTCAGGCTATGAGAATGAGGAAAATGAAATAAATAATGAGTAAAATATAAAGAGTCACAGTCCCATAGAACGCTTCATCTGAGAGTAGTGCTGTCTTCCAGTGAAGAGGATGTACTTATTTCCACCAAGCTCGGCTGCACCGGTGCGGAATTCGTGTTTGACATAGCTTAGGATCTCTGGCCGTTGCTCAATGGGGAGTCCTTAGCTGTTAGTATCCTTGAAGTGAGTGATGCGCTGGTCATACCCACTTTTCACGTCTCTTAGGACGGATCTGTAGAACTTGAGCACCTCCTGCCTGTGAAGAAACTGCCCCTGTTAGCAATGAGCACCACAGGTTCAGTCAGTGCCGAAAGGTACATATACTCACCTCTTTGAGCCCATATTTGGTCACCATCAGCTCCTTTCAGTAGTGTTCCTCTTATTGATGGAGTGCAACCCCACCGGGATCAAAGATCAGTGATCACGAAAACACAGAGTGCCCTGCACATCAACGGAATAAAAAGAACATTCAGCAGCAATGGCATCACAGGAACCGGAAGGTCCCCCACCGACACGCTGGGAGATCGAGCTCGAGTTTGTGCAGGCTCTGGCCAACCTCCAGTACGTCAACTTTTTGGCGCAGAACAAATATCTCGAGAAGGAGGAGTTCCTCAACTACTTGAAGTACCTCGAGTACTGGCGAGAGCCACGGTACGCTAAACATCTGGTGTACCCAAACTGTCTGCACTTACTCACACTGCTACAAGACGCGCGGTTCCGTGAGCAGATCCTGAGGCAGGACGCTGCTGGCGTGCTGATGAACGATATGGTCAACAGATGGAAGGAACCCCAGACCACGTTTGCACCAACGCCCATTCAACAGAAAACTACAACACAGGATTCAGATACACATGTATGACAACTCATTACAGACCAAACTTTTCTCGAAGCTGCATCTTCATCTCTTCATTCTCCAAGTCAACGTTGTCCAATTGACCCAATAATTTCTCCATTTTTGCCTTGTTATCCGTGAGCCCCAGCACTTGCAGTAGCTTGACCGCCTCAACATTGAGGTATTTATCTCTCTCATCCTCGGTGGGTGCATTGAATACACTCATCTTATCTACAGAGTCAAAGAGCTCTGTCGTTTGTGACACCAAGTAGTACAGCGTCTGGTCCAAAGGTTGAAGAGACTCCAACACGGACTTTATCTCCTGATTGAGGCCTTGCGGCTGCTCACCGAGGAACAGTATGGAGTCCCGATATATTGTCAGGAGCTTGACGATGCGCCCAGCCTTTCTCAGCTGTTTATGCAGCTCTTTCTTGATCAATAGTTGGGTGGTGATCTCCTTATAGAGGCTGTTTATCTTCAGGTCAAGCTCCACGGACTTTGCCTCTGCCTTCTTGTCCAAGTCCACGCCTTCATAGTGCCGTAGGAGTAACCATCCTTCGCTCAGCTCGTTGGGTATCGTGAGCACATTTCGGAGAGCGTACAGCTCAAACTTGTCAAAGTTCTTATCCACGGCATTCTCAAGGAGAGTCTCAAGCTTCGCAGTGCCCATCTCAATCTCGCTCTTCCCGACGTCATGTGCCATCACCACCTCGTCATCCTCACGCTGCGTTTTTTGCACCAGATACGTCTCCACTGCCTGTGTACACTTGTACATTACTCCATTGACAGCGTTGATGATGTCATCGATGAGCGCAATAGGCGGAAAGCCAAGGTGCTCTGTCAATATCTCCGTAGATCGGGCGGTCGGTGCAGCCATCGCGAGTCTCTGTCCCCCCGGTGGTCGAAGAGCTGGGAGCACCGATGGCCTCTTGTTTACCTTTCGCGAATCTGCGCCGGGGGGGGGGGGGGTTCGCGCGTCGCCAGGACAACAATCCAGGGTGGCTGTCACGTGACCAGTGGGCAGGGGTGGGATGCCCGGAGAAGCTCATCTAAGCACCAAGCGAGAATGCAGCACAACACAACACGGAAGCGCAAGATATGCTGTCCAGGCGCACGCTGTCAACCACCTCACGAGCACTGAATAAGACGTTCACGTCGCTGGCCGAACATCCGCTCAAATGCGGACTGGAGATCCACTCGCAACTGCAGACTCAGCACAAACTTTTCTCACTGTCCGAGACCTCGTTCCAAGAGTCGCCCAACTCAAGGATATCCTACTTTGACGCTGGCCTCCCTGGAACCCAACCACGGCTCAACCCTGAAGCCCTTCTGCTAGCACTTAAGGCTGCCGTGGCACTCGGGTCCGAGGTGAACCTCTGCTCATCCTTTGACAGAAAGCACTACTTCTATGGAGACCAACCCATCGGGTACCAGATTACACAGCATTATAACCCATATGCCAAAGGCGGCGAAGTTACACTCACCAGGCGGGATGGCATCCAGGAGGATCAGAAGCTGATACGTATCGAGCAGATTCAACTGGAACAGGATACGGGCAAATCGGTATATACCGAGCTTGGGGACGAGTCTTACTCTAAAATTGACCTCAACAGAACAAATGTGCCCCTTATCGAGATAGTGACAAAGCCTGACTTTACACATCCGGATGAAGTGAAGGCATTCATCAAAAAGTTTCAGAACCTACTGAGACATATGGAAATTTGCTCAGGTGATCTTGAGACGGGTGCAATGAGAGTGGACGTGAACATTTCCATCGATGGAGGTGAGCGTGTCGAATTGAAAAACTTATCCACTACGAGCGCGGTAATAAGTGCCATCCGGTATGAGTACAAGAGACAGATCGAAGTTGTGACAAATGGCGGTGCGATTGTTCAAGAGACGAGAGGTTGGGATGGTAAAAAGACCGTCAGATTGAGAACAAAGGAAGGTGCACATGACTATAGATATATGCCCGACCCTGAGCTTCCCAGAATCATGCTGCACGACTCGATACTGGATCAAATGAGGGGTCGGATGCCACAGACCCCGGATCAAGTCTTAGATTCACTGCTACGACCGCCATACAGTCTCTCGTTAAAGGACGCTGTGATGCTGACTTATGACCTGGAATTGCTCGGATACTATCGTGTCCTCTTTGACATATCCGTGAACCAGCATGGCGTCGACCCTAAAATGCCAGGAAATTGGCTGATTCATGAACTATTGGGTACATTTTCCCGCAACAACATGCGCTTCGACCCTGGATACGTGCCGCTTTCCAGGCTGATTGAGCTGATGAAGGCTGTCCAAGAAGGCCTCATCTCGAACTATAGCGCAAAGCAACTATTGCAGCACTTGTTCAGTAACAAGGAAGAGACAAGACCATTGTCCGAAGTTGTACAAGAATATGGGCTCAAAAGGCTTACGGGATCTGAAATTGATCCCCAAGAGCTAGCGGGAGTGTGCCAGGAGATTATCAACGAGCAAGCGAAGACTGTCAAGAGCATTCAAAAAGGTAAAACAAACGGACTGCAATTCCTTGTGGGACAGGCAATGAGAGCCACCCAGGGAACTATTGATGCCCATCTGTTCGAACGCGAGTTCAAACGACAGCTGCACATGGACTAAAACTATACATATACTACAACATCTGAACATAATACAAGACATCTAATCCGAGTCCGAATCCTCCTCCTCACTGGAGTCGTCCTCCGCCACAACTTCCTCATCGCTGCCCTCAACGTACGCTGGTATTTCCTCCTTCACATCTGCATTATCCACCGGTAAAACCTCCACATCATCAAAGATGATCTTCTTGTTAGGCACCACGGGCAAAAACTCGCTCTCAGAGCCTGGTTTTATAAGAGATCCTTCCACAGAGACCACTCTCCCGGAACTGTGAATAGCTCTAACGGTAAACTTGAGCTTTCCATCCACAGGGATCTCCGACTCGTCATACCATTGTCCGAGAGACTGTGACTTGACAGTCTCCTCTTCGGTCTCCTGTTGCTGCTCATCAGCCTGATTATGCACAAACTGCCATGATTCTGGGATGTTGTTCTTCTTGATGCTGGCATTAAACGTGTCGTTGATGAGCAGTCCAATATGGGAAGGGGATTGCATGTACACAAGACCCTGAAGCACGTCTCCCACTTGTGGCTTCCATACAAGGAGGTCTAGCGAGACCCAGAGGAAGGTGAAGGGGCTGTGCGCGTTCACTTTGGCCACGATCCCGGTTTCGGTGATATGTTCTTCACTGAGCTTCACGTTGTCATATCCAATCACCACTCCGCCGGCTTTTCCAAAATGCTTCATGAGCATAGGGTCCAGATGCTGTGCCTTAATTCCCTCAATAGGCGTCTTTAGATAACATGGAGCCAAGGAGACGTAAAGGGAAGTGTTGATCTTGTGGAAGCACTCCGAGAGACCCTCACTATTGACAGGGTTCGTCGAGCTGTGCGTGAGAAACTGCGGTTTCCGACGCTTGCTCTGTAGCTGAGCATCCGAGTTAGAACGTTTTCTGACCTGGGACATGGTCTGCTTTTATGATCTTGAGCCTTGATGATGAAACTGCTCGATGCACAAATTTTTTTTTTCTATGATGATGAGCAGCGCCATTTCCGGGATGTTCCACAAGTGACTCTTACACTATAATTCATTTACCCATGGTCAGTGGTTTCTTACTACTCTAAATATACCATCCAATGGTTAGTCGAAGAACTTTCTGCTAGCAGAAGGTCCAAATAATGCGAGTCTGATCGCTGGGAGAGACTCTTCGGACAAGAGCTTCAATCTCTCCTCCAAGGTGTTGTCCACATCAATCTTTGCGGTTCCGTTAGTGAGCACCACACCGCCAGCGAGTTCTTCGTTCAAAAAGTCCGATTCATTGATGGTTACACTCACGGGGAAGCCCGTTTTCTTCTCAAACTCCTCAGCGGCAGTCTTGGCTGCGGTCTTTGCTATCTCAATGTCCTGCTTGCGCACCCTGATGGAAACCTTCTTCTCCAAGAGCGAGAGCAAGCCTTCCTCAATCAACCCGGCAAGAACAGGCTCATATTTGTTAGAGTCCTTGCTGATAACCTTCAATTCCTCCTCGGCACTGGCAAAGATATCATCCAACACTGTCTCCCTTTGAGACAGCACTTTGAGTCTCGTCTTGTTGGCAATCGTGGACTTGGTGATCTGCTGGGCAAGGGATGCCTTCTTGAGCTTCTGCTCGTAGAGCGCATCGATGGCTGCGATCTCTGAGCGGACAATATTGGCCTTCTCTATCTCGTATTCCTCGTCGGCCTGCTTGTTAGCTTCCACACACAATACACGTATCGAAAGAGCAAAATACGCACTTTAAGGTGAATCTCCTTGGCCTTCTCATCAGCCTCCTTCTTGATGAAGGACTCCATCTTTCTCAATTCATCGGCAACCTGTTCATTAGTACACATTCACGTCACGCTTGGTGAAAGCAGCCCTTTAAGGGTCACAAGGAATACTCGGCGGTTGCAGCGCCAAATGAGCACTGTTCCCGTTGACAGACTGTTTTCATACTCACTTGATTGTCACTGAGCGCACGAGTGGCAGACATGGTTGGGTGTTTTGTCGCTGTAGCCAGTTTTGCGGTGACGTTGAAGTGGCTCTTTATCTCCTTTGTAACAGTAGGCTGCATTTTGCGTGCGCGCGCGGGCAATGAGAGGGTTATGCTAAGAGTGGATTTATCCCTGCCGGTAAAGAAGAGCAGCAGCACTGAGGGCAGAGAGAGAGGGTGCACAGGAAGTGTAGCGCCGCCATGATACAGGTAGCATACGAGCAAATCGCAATTGAGCAACTGATTCTTGGGTTAGTAGATCTAATAGGCAGAGGAACAGCATCATCATTAATGCTGCCCGTACCATAACCGCTAACGCCAAATCGGGAAATTAACTGATTATGGCCAAATTGGTCCTGCAAAGTGAGAAGCAGAGGCAAAACACCACAACATTTGATGAAACTACACCACCAACTGCTGTTCAATCACTCCTGTACGCGTCTGAAGAGCCGAGAGTAAGGATAGTAGACTGCAGTCACATCGCAGTGTCTCGTACATCTCAGTCGCGGCTATACGAATAGCGATGCTTTGTCGAAGAGGCCGATCAACGGGCTTCAAGTGGCACTGGGTAGGAGTAAGATCACAATCTACGCTTGAACTGCCGCGTGTGAACCCAGTGGGGATTCAATACCTCTCAGAGCACCTGGATAGGCAGATATTTCCACACAAAAAGAGCACAGATCCCTCGCCAGAAGACCAGCGGCTGGTGGAGATATCGAAGAACTATCTTCAGAAGCATGGTCTCTGGGGCAAGAAGACGGCAATCACAGACCCCGTATCATTTGATCTTCCACAACTGCAAGGAAGTAATCTTGATGAGCACTTCCAACGGCTTGCACTATTCGCTGCTGAGCCATACTTAGATCAGGCAAAGAAGTTGGCCGGCGTTAGTCTCCCACCGCGACCAGAAGAGTTCCAGTTCGTTTCAGGGTGGATGAAGTACACATCTGGTGAAGAGCCAGTACCAGTGGGTTTCCCGGAAGGTGATGCCCTTGTATTTGACGTGGAGACACTGTATAAAGTCTCGAAATACCCAGTGATGGCAACCGCGGTGACACAGGATGCATGGTACGGGTGGGTTTCTCCTGTCTTGACCGGTGAATCCGAGTCGTACGAACATCTCATCCCATTGAATACATTACAGAAAGAACGTGTAATTGTGGGACACAACGTGAGTTATGATCGCGCAAGGGTGAAGGAAGAGTACGAGCTGGCTGAGTCGAAGGCTTTCTACTTAGATACGATGGCCCTTCATATCGCAGTATCTGGGATGTGTTCACAGCAAAGAATCAAGTGGATGGAACACAGAAAGCTGAAGAATGCGGAAGAGGTTGACGAGGACGAGGTGATGGACTCCGAGATCAGTGATCCTTGGGTCAACTACAGCAGTCCGAACTCCTTGGCGGATGTTGCTGAGTTCTATTTTGAGGATAAAGTGGATAAGTCCATTAGAGATACCTTCAGCGGTCTTGACATTCAAGTTATCCGTGATGACTTCCAGAACTTGATGAAATATTGTGCAAATGACGTCTTGACCACTCACAAAGTTTACACTCACGCTTTCCCAGAGTTTCTGGATACTTCACCTCACCCAGTGTCTTTCGCTGCGTTGAAGTTCATGGGCACGGGTATCTTACCAACCAACAGAAGCTGGGATGATTATCTCCAAAGTGCAGAGAGCCTGTATCAACAATCTCGACAGAAGATCGAGTCCGGTCTTCATGAGTTGGCACAGCAGGCTGCATCTTTGAGAGACGAACCAGAGTTATTCAGGAATGACCCTTGGCTAAGACAGTTGAACTGGACGATGACACCTCAGAAGTACAGAAAAGACGGTGAGCCGTATAAGGCACAAAAGCTACCAGGCTTCCCAGAGTGGTATAAAGAACTGTACAGTACCAAAGACCAGAATCTCAAAATCACCACAAGAGCACGTATAACCCCACTTTTACTGAAGCTGAAATGGGAAGGATATCCGGTGATTTGGAATGATCATTATGGCTGGTGCTTTCAAGTGCCGGCAGCTGACGAGAAGGCAATCCTTAAGAAGAATTATGTGAAAGAGAGAGACTTTCTGAAAACCTTGGGCACAAAGAAACCTACCAAAAGAGACCTTGCTAAAGATGCGAAAGAGACGGTTGATAATGACACTGCCCAGGCACGTATGTCTCAAAGCGATTCTGATCTTGATCATTTCCTCAATCGAAAGGATAGCTCTAGTATGGTATATTTCAGAGTACCGAACAGTGTGGGGCCACTTCATAGAACCAGTTTACTTCTATCCAAGAACTTTTCCAATGCCTTTGAGAAAGGTGTGCTTCACTCTGACAATCCAGCGGCGCAAGAGGCATTGAAAATGAATGCAAGTTGCAGTTATTGGATCAGCTCACGCGAGCGCATCATGTCTCAGTTTGTTGTTCACAAGACGAAGAATTACAGTGTCATCTTGCCACAGGTGCTCACTATGGGTACCGTAACTAGAAGAGCGGTAGAAAAGACTTGGTTGACAGCTTCCAACGCTAAGAAGACGAGAATTGGGTCTGAGTTGAAGTCCAAGATCATTGCACCTCCAGGATATTGCTTTGTTGGCGCTGACGTTGATTCCGAAGAACTTTGGATTGCTTCATTGGTTGGTGATGCCATGTTCAAGATGCATGGGGCTACAGCAATTGGGTGGATGACGTTGGAAGGCTCGAAGAATGAAGGCACGGATCTTCATTCCAAGACGGCAAATATCTTGGGTATTGGGCGTGGTGAGGCCAAGATTTTCAACTATGGTCGTATCTATGGAGCAGGTGTCAAGTTTGCCACGACTTTGCTTAAACGATTCAACCCGGATTTTACTGATGAGGAGTGCAAGAACCGTGCTCATGATCTTTATGCCGAGACCAAAGGAGCTGACGGGAGATATTATATCAATCGTGAACGGAACAAGCTTTGGTTTGGTGGTTCCGAAAGTGTTCTGTTTAATGAGTTGGAACGCATTGCACAGCAAGATCATCCAAAGACACCTGTGCTTGGCGCCTGTATTACAAGGGCTTTGATGGCCAAGAACCTAAACGTGAACTCATTCATGCCTTCCAGGGTGAACTGGGCAATTCAATCATCAGGTGTGGACTATCTTCATCTTTTGTGTGTCTCAATGAACTATCTAATCAAGAAATATGGGATCAAGGCACGCCTCAGTCTGAGTGTTCATGATGAGATCCGCTATTTGGTGAAAGAGGAGGACAAGTACCGTGCTGCCATGGCATTACAGATCTCAAACATATGGACTCGTGCGATATTCTCGGAGAATCTGGGAATGACAGATCTTCCACAGTCATGTGCTTTCTTCTCTGCAGTGGACATTGATCATGTTTTGAGAAAAGAGGTGGACATGGACTGTATCACTCCATCTCACCCTGTTGCGATCCCACCAGGCAAGAGCTTGGATATTCAACAGCTCTTGATGAGAGATGATAGTATGTTAATTGGAGGGAAAGATCTGAAACTGATGAAGAAGATTGCTGTGAAACCGGCTGGGCAAGATGTTGATTGTTCTCCTGAGGATAACTACTCGCTGAACAATCTTCGCTGGAAAGAAACGTATCTGAAGATGCAAACCTGTGATAACAATAATGAGTTTAAGGCTCTGTATAAGGCATATAGAGAGGAAGTTCGTGCACTCCAGAGACAGAGAGTCTCCGGTTATGATGATAAGTTTTTCGATCAGCAGCAATCAAAGGCCAAAAGAGTGGTGAAGCCACCAAAGAAAACGTTGACCAGGAATCAGCCTGAGTTTGACCCTTCAAAGATATCATGGGAATCACTGGAGTTGGAAGATATGAAATCTCATGAGATGAAGATTGGAAGAGCTGTGAAGAAGCGAGCTTCCAAGAAAAGAGCTACCGATTTCACACCTTGGAAACATCGGAAGGGTGCTTCATCGTATCAGTCGGAGTTGGCATTACTTGGCAGCAGCTTCTCACTTGAAGATGTGGATTCATTGGATCGAAGCGTTGCTGAGAGGGTACCCCATGACAATAAATGGAGAGGTGACCTTCCATCTTTCCAAGAATTAGAGGATCAATCTGAAGTTGATGATGTTGTGGAGGTTCAACCTTTAAGAAATGCAGGGTTCAACGACGCTGCGTTTGTGAACCGTAAGGGGTTTAGCACCTCGTCGATGGATAACTACCTCGATGGACAGAGACGAAGATAATGACTAGATAATTGTAACTGAATGAATAGATATAGATTTCTGCCAAAGTACTTACAACGACAGCACTTTTTTCAGAGCTCTGATAATGGTTGGAGGGTCTGGGAAGGCAAAGTCCTCAAGTTCCTTAGCGTATGGGGTTGGGACCTCGGCACCGGTGACACGCTCCACTGGGGCGTCCAGGTGGTCAAAGGCCTCGGACTCCATGATCTGGGCGCAAATCTCAGAGCCAACACCAAATGCTGGGAATCCAGCGTCAACGGTGATCAAGTGGTTGGTCTTGATGACGGACTTGATAATGGCCGGCACGTCGAGAGGCTTGATAGATCTCAAATTAATGACTTCAACGGAAACGTTATGCTCCTTTGCCATCGTCTCCGCGGCCTCAAGTGAGTACTGCACGTTTCTGGAGTGTGTGACGATGGTAACGTCGGTACCTTCTCTCTCAATCTTGGCCTTTCCAATAGGCAGGACAAAGTCTGGGGACAAGACTTCCTCCGCCACCTCGAAGGATTCACCATAGAGCATCTCGTTCTCAAGAATCACCACTGGGTTAGGGTCCCTAATGGCGGCCTTGACCAAACCTCTGTAGTCCTCCGAAGAGTATGGAGACACTACCTTGAGGCCTGGAATGGAGCCATACCAAGCACTGTAGTCCTGGGAATGCTGAGCACCGACACCGGCAGCAGCACCGTTAGGACCTCTGAAGGTGATGTTACACGGTTGGATACCTCCAGACATGTAGTAGGTCTTTGCGGCAGAATTGACGATCTGGTCGATGGACTGCATGGCAAAGTTGAATGTCATGAACTCCACCACTGGCTTAAGACCGGCGAGGGCAGCACCGACGGCGAGACCGGTGAAGCCCATCTCGGTGATTGGGGTGTCAATGACACGCTTCTCACCGAAACGGTCGAGCAGTCCCTTGGTGATCTTGTAGGCACCTTGGTACTGTGCAACCTCCTCACCAATGACGAACACCTCCTGGTCACGGTCGAGCTCCTCTGCAAGGGCGGTGTTGATGGCCTCACGCACGGTGATCTTGGTGGTTCCCTGGGTGCTTTGGGAGCGCACAGCGTGGTGTGCAGCAAAAGTGGCTCTGAGGCCTTGTTGTTGGAGCTGGTGCTTCTGCGCAGCCAATTGGGCCGTCTTGGCGACCTGGGCAAACTTGGTAGACATCTGTTTTCTATAGGGGGTGGGGAGCCTGTGGGCGTGTGAGTGCAGCAGGAGAAGAAGAGGCGCCGGTGGTCCCTATTGCCGGGAAAGAAATTTGGTGATGGATGGGGAAAACCCCCTCCTCGCGGTTGTCCCACGGATTTGGGCAGTAAACGGGCGAATTT
>PPLI02000008.1:226616-278194 GCA_003707745.2 Williopsis misumaiensis
AACGGCCCCGCGCACGCCCCCACCAGTTTCTGGTCCGATTACGCAGCGATTATGTAAACAGGTCGGGTCGAGCTGTGCCTGTTTAAGTAATTGCCGAATGGGGAGGATTTATTGGAGATGAACAGCTGGTCCAATCAAAAGACTGGAAAGCCGTATTACCCAGTTCGTTTTCATAAGCTCATCAGTCCGCAGGTGTCACATCGCTTCAGTTCGTACACAAATTGATCCTGCATACACCAGCTGATCCGTCAATCCACTGCCATCTTCCGAAACCATCACAGAAACAACCATGACACAGCAGCATCATGATGAGCACATCCAACAAGTCGCACCTGTACCCATCGCAGCTGATGAGCTTCCTGAAACTTACAAATCGCCATTGTATAACCGCTTCAACAGCTTCATACCCGTGCTGCAATCGGTTCAGAAATACTCCAGTTATACGTTCAGTGCCTTTTCATTCATCCATGGAGTTGCCGTTATACCTACCCCAGCCATCTCCACTTCCATATCCGATGAGCTGATATCCATGGGCAGACAACTTTATCAAGATCCAAACGTTGAGTGGTGGCTGGTCTGGGGGTCCATCGGTGTGCATGTGCTGAGTGGGGTCACTATAAGGGTGATCCGTAATGTTTTGTACAAGTGGAAGCACGGACAAAAGAGACACCGGGCGAGGGAAGCCATTGGCGATGCGGGCGAGGATGGTGGACTCACCGGTGGATTGGCTGGATATGCGGGGCTTCCAAAGAAGACTAGCCTCGTCAAGAGATACCTCAACTTGACCCCACTGCAATTTGCAGGATATTTCAGCATTCCGTTGATATTGTTCCATGCCCTACAGGTGAGGGTCGTCCCATCGGCAGTCGAGGGAGACTCGAGCTATATCAACTTGGACTTTATCCATAATGTTTTGATGTTTCATCAGCCTGTCTGGAGACCACTGCTGAACTGGGTCGTATATCCGCTATTGATCACCGTGACCACGTATCACACCGTGTACGGCATCTTATGGTGGAATGGGGTGAAGAATATGACTCTACGGAAATGGGCCATGAATTTTATCAGTTTGACGAGCCTTGTGGGTGTTTGGAGTCTGTATTCGATCCATAAGATGGATTCAAACCTGCCTTCGTTTGTTCAGCACAGGTTTGACGGGTATTTAGCGTTTTTTTACTTGTCATGAACGTCTGAACCTTATGTATTCATAGATTTAGCTCAGTCGACGAGCAACCAAGAGAGTGGTGAATTGTTATCAACACCCAAATACCGTGAGGAAAATCAACCAAACCAGGCTTAAAAGTGACTCAAACTCACTTAACTCTTCCCCCCTTAACACCACCACCACCGCAGGAACTGCAGGATGCCCACGATCACCTCGCTGCTCGACACGGATCTTTACAAGATCACCATGCAAGCAGCTGTTCATCGCAACTTCGCCAATGCACAGGCGAAGTATGCGCTGACGAACAGAACACCAGAGAAGAAGCTCACCCCGGAGGCTATCGCATGGCTGAAGGATGAGATTGAATCATTGAGCCAATTGAAGTTCACGGCAGAGGAGATTGACTTCCTCAAGAGGGAGGTTCCATACCTCCCTCCAGCGTACCTTGTATATTTGCAATCGTTCCGACTGGACCCAAAACAGGTGAAGTTGAGTGTGTTGGAAGATGGATCAATTGACCTCACAGCTGAGGGGCTTTGGTACGAGACCATCTTGTTTGAGATCCCGTTGCTCGCGTTGGTCTCAGAGGCGTACTTCAAATTTGTTGATGTGGATTGGAGCATTGATGGTCAATATGAGCACGTTCAAGATAAGACAAGAAGACTCATTGACGCTGGTGTTGCGTTCTCCGAGTTTGGAACACGTAGACGTCGCTCGTTCGAGGTGCAAGAGCTGATCATGAAGGGAATCATGGATGCCAAAGGCGATAGCAAGCTGTTCTTGGGGACATCAAACTGTCTACTTGCCAAACAGTTTGCAGTGAAGCCAATCGGTACCATTGCGCATGAATGGTTTATGGGTATTGCTGCCATTACACAAGACTACTCCAATGCGAACCATAAGGCATTGGAGTATTGGGTCAAGACATTTGGACCCGAGCACGCGGGGTTAGCACTCACTGATACTTTCGGTACGGATGACTTCCTCAAAACTTTTGTTCCTCCTTTTACCGATTTCTATGTCGGTGTCAGACAGGACTCTGGTGATCCAGAGCTGTACGCCGCCAAGGTTGCAGCTCACTACAAAGGACTAGGGTATGAAGATTTCTCCAAGGTTATTTGCTTCTCTGATTCATTGGACGTGGACAAATGCATCCAGTACAAGAAGAAAGCGGACTCTGTCGGACTCAAGTCCATCTTCGGAATAGGCACGAATCTCACAAATGATTTCACCACAAGTGCAGGTGTCAAGAGTGAACCTTTGAACATTGTCATCAAGCTTTTTGAGGCAAACGGGTACCCAGCTATCAAGATCAGTGATAACTTGGGAAAGAACACAGGAGACAAGGGAACAGTGAACAAGGTTAAGAAGGAACTGGGATACAGCGAGAAGACGTGGGCCGGTGATGATGAGGCCCACAGATGGAATTAGAGCTACTTCTCTCGAAAGTCTATAAATGCAAAATCGTTATTCGTTAGCAAGGTATTCAAGTAGTGCCATATAGCAGAAGACAAACTGGTCCACGCTCTGCACCATTGAGATACGCTGTTTTCTTAGTTGTTGCACGGTATAGTTGACAAGATCTTCATCGGTGCTCCAAACGTCAAATTCATGCTTGTCATCCTTCCTATACCTCTTATACGCTGACAACAACAAGTCAATGGTGATAAACACACCGGTACGACCACAGCCAGCGGAGCAATGAACGACAAGCGGTTTCGCGCCATCATTGACCAATGAATCTTTAATCTCAATGAGTCGTAACAGATCTTTGCAATCCACCACACCAAAATCCGGCCATGCTTTGAAATAGAGCTGGGTGATGGTTCGTGTCTCTCCTCTTCTCATCAATTGGATCCTTCTCACGGTGAGATTCTTGAAACCTCGAAAATCATCCTCTTCTGACAAGAGTTGCACGGTGGAGGAGTTATGCCAGTAGACATCACTCTTGAGCGTCCCATTCTCGGTCAAGTCAGTTAAAGATATCACAATCTCCACCCCGTTATACCAAACAACTTTCCAAAAGTCCGACACCGTTGTCGGCAGCGGTGCCTGTGTGGCAATGTATCTCATGTCAGGGTTGACAACGGGAACGCTCAGGAAATTGGCATTGAAGTAATCATCACCTCTCTTGGTAGTGGTGGCACTACCTGGGGATAAGGATCCCGTGCTCAGCGTACGAACAAATGTTGAGTGAGGTGTCTCGTGTGCACTCATTGGTGAGGGAACCAGCTTCACGCACGAATGCTCATACGGTAGGATGTTTGGGTATCTATTCTTGAAGCCGTATTCTGATCCAAGCAGTTGAACCTCTGGTGAATTGGTCACTGAGCGACGAGCCAGTGCTCCAATACGAGCATTCTCCATGGCTTCAATGTTGGTGAAGTTGTTCACCATCGTTTGCGCAGCATCCGACAATGTGTATCGCTGTAGCCACTTGGGAAACTGATCCAAGGATTGGAACTTGGGTACTTCAAAGTTATTGACATGGGTCTGTGGGGCCGTGTTACGCTTCATTGACATCAAGAAGCTCGAGCTCGGGTCTGCCGAGGGAAGCATAAATGTGCAAAAGCTTGCTTGGTCTCCAGATGACACTTTAAACCTTGACGAGTCAATGACACCGTCATTAGAGGAGAACATGGCGAATCCTCTATCAACCATGTAAATTTCAATACTCTTGCTGTAATCTTTAGCACTCTCTTGGAACTTCTTGATGATCTGGTGCAAATGAGGCGAGCAGTGTTTCATGCTGGACGTCGAGTCATAGAATACAATCTTGAGGGGAGAATTGCTGGCCAATTTGGACTCCAGCTCGGTCTCCTGGGAATCCACCATCGTCTTGAAGATGTTGCTCAGATGGAAAGAGCTGCGTCTCAACAGCGTAGTGGGCACGCATATACTGAGGGCATCTTTCACTCTGGACACGTTGTACTGGTTGAACGGCCTCAAGTCGATCACGACAGCTTCACTCCCTTGACTGGTCACAATGTTTTCAAATTCGGCAACAGAGGTGACGGGCCGTACGCTCGAGCCCAAGTCCAGAGACTTTGCCTGGAGAGACGTGGAAAAGGCCGGCAGCTTGTTGCTGCTGTTGTTGTTCTTGTTGTTGTTCTTGTTGGCCCGGCTCTGCAGCTCCGGGCACGGCGAGCTTTCCAGCTTTGTGTGTTCCATCGGCGCAACTGTGTGCGTGTCAGGTGCCCTCTCTCTTTTGTGGACGGGTTGCAGTGCGTGACGTGACAGCTTTCCATCGCAGCCAAACCATTTTCTCGTTCCCCCCGTCCCGCAGCCGGCGCGCGCACTATTTTTGTGCCAATGACGTGAAAGGAGGAGGAGGGCTTTGACGTCTGTGGGTCGCCTGCTGATTCTAGAACCTTCTGCTGCTGCTGATGTCATCGTGCGCGGGCGCCGATTAGGCGCGAATATGGAGGTTTCTTTTTTTGACGCAATTGCGTTATGTCAGCAGAGGGCGGTCATGTGACAGTCATGTGACCGTCATGTGACCGCTGGTCGTTGCCGCGGTTACCAAAAGACCCACTAGGGGCAGCACCGGTTGCGGCCACGCCGCCCGCCACACAAAGGTAAACAAAAGCAGCAGTCGCTCATCAGCTGCACCGCTCAGCAACGATCACAGGTGCCTTCCGGAATCAGTCGGATACCATGGACCTCTCAACCCTAACGTCGATCCGCCTTGAGAACAGGAGGGCGAAGCAGCGGCTCGAGAATGCACTCAACGACGTTTCCTTCCTCGATGAGTCCACACAGGAGTTGTCACCAGTGGGGATGGATTCCAGCTTCCTTGGAAAGGAAAATCTTCGATACTTGGACAAGACCCAATACGACAAAGACGTGAAGCTCAATGACATTCGGAGACAAAGGCTCCTTTCAAGTCCACGGATCAGTCCCATGAGGAAACCACTAAGGTCGATGATGACTGCGGTGAAGGAGACAACCAATGACAGTACGAGATTTGATGACATCTTGGTCAACAACAGAGCAGACACTGAACAGCGCAGGAGAGGCCTTAGACCGGGTGCTGGGCTCAGCCCACCGAATCTTTGCTCGGTCTCACTAAGTCCTGTGAAGAGAGAAATATCCACAAGTCCAGCAAAGAGCCACCACCTCAAAGACCTCGATAACAAGCTGGAGGACAACCTCGACGATGATTTCGATAGGATTGTACAGAAGTACAAGCTAAGAACTCTGAACAATGACCGCCGCTCCCCTGAAGAGAGACAACCCACTGAAAAGATCGATGCTTTTCAAGTCCACAGGCTCCAACGCAAAATTGCCCAGATGGAGGCCACCATTGAGCAGTACAAGAATAGCACTTGCGATGGAGGACTAGCTACGAAGAACTCCCAACTTCTAAAAGAAGTTACCAAGCTGAACGAATTCATCAAGTTTATGGATTCCAATTTCCAGGAGATCTACGCTGTTTGGCAGAAGGAAAGAGACGAGAAAGAGCGTCTTATCAGAAAGATGCAAGAGTCCAAGCTTCAAGACGTACGAACGAGGAATAGACTCAGTCCCCCAAAGTTGAGCCCCTTGAAAAGAGATCTCAAGGCCACGAGCCCTTTGAAGAAAGTGGAGACCGTTGATGATACGGAGAAGCTCTTGTTCTACAACTTTTAATACTTCTAACCAATTTACCTATAGCTGCTATCAGTCCGTATGTATTAGATAGCAAACCTATTCGCTGTCGCTCTCCTCTGCACTCTCATCATCGCTCAAATCTTCCATCTTCTCATCCTCCTCTTGTTCTTTCTGCTTCTTCTTGTCATTCTGTTCATCCTCAAGGGACTCTCTCATCAGTTTCAACCTCTCCTCCTTAACCTCGCGCTGAACACTGACATAAGCACCCAATGGTGTCTTATCCCATTCGAGATCCTGCAGAAATTTGTTAACCTCAACACGATTCGTTGGTCCGAATTCAACGTTGGCACGCTTCTGTTGGATGAACTCGGCATTCTGGTTGAGCTTCTCCACAAGCTGTGATAACTGCTTGTTGAACTTGACGTTCTTCGTGGTCTTGATGTGTCTTCTGAGAGCGATTGTAACTGGTGTGGCCAACTCTGGGAAGGAGATGGACTTGGAGTACAGCACCAAGTATTCACCAGCGAGTTCCACAAATTGCTCGCATACGCCTTGTTGATACACCCTTGTATTGAGGTACGCCGAGTTGGCCTTGATGTTGTGGTCAAAGTCAAAAGCCTGCAATTGGGCATTCTTTGGCGATTTGGTCATCGTGGTGGATGTCAAAAGCTCCTGGAGCAATGGGAACAATGGGATAAAGACACCAGTGTTCTGCGAAAGACGCATCAATGAACGAATTAAATAGAATCTCAGCGGGAAATATTGCGCAGTTGGAATCAACCTTGCGGCACCCAATGTGACTTGCACCAATGGGTAAATCAACTGTCTCAGTGGGGACTCCTTCTTGCCCTCTTTCTCAGGGTTGCAGTGAATGGAGAGCACACGCGACCAAAAGTCCAATGAATGGGTATACTGCCAGTTGTAGATAGTCTTGTATCCATCTTTGGAATTGTTGATGCTATTTCTCAAGTGGATGGCCAACTGACGCACGTAGTCGAATCCTATCTGGTATGACAATGCCTCGTCAATGCCAAAGAGCTCAGCTGCCGAGTTCTTTTGGAAGTTGAGCATCGGCATGGTGTGCACGTTTGTCTGGCGACATGTCTTGATGAATGTGGAGTAGGTCTGCTTAAGGATCATCTCCAGCGAGGACTTGGAGAACTCGCGGGCAGCATTGTTGAGGAAGGCAAAGGATGCGATCTGTGTCTCAACATCCGGCGTGGAGGACCACACAGTGACCACGGCGGTGAGTAACTCTTTCAAAAGACGTCTGAAGGAGATGAAATACGGGAGGAGCTCCTGCACTGATGCCAGCACTAGAGCTGCGGTCTCTGTGTTGTTGATGTCATGCAAGAGGGTGAGCAACGATGCTGCATGTGATTTGAGAATTGTGTTCAGCTGCTTCACCTTGGTGCTCATCGGCACAGTTCTCGATCCCTTTACGACTTTGTATGGCACAAGCTTCTGGACGGCAATGGGTAACTTTTTCAGCCCCAAGAGCAAAAGCTCCTGGAAGGCCTTGGCATCAGTCACGGTGTACTTGTAGTCTCCCTCGCGGTTGGCATTGACCGCAGCCTTGAATGCGGTAATGATGTTCTTCACGATCTTGAGCGACGGCTCCTCGAGCTTCTTGGTCCAGTCTTTCACCATTTTGTAAGTAACCTCGATCTTCTCATCGGAGGCAATCTCTTGGTCGTGCTGTTCTGGACCATCTTCCTCGCCATCACTAATAGCGTCCATTGGGTTCTCTGGGTTGAAATCAAGAAGACCCTGGTCATTCTCCTGGAGATACTTGAAGAACTCTGGGTCCTTCTCTGCGAGCTTCGTGAGGTCCTCTTGATGACCGAGCACCTCCTCATCAGAGCTCTCGTCCCCGTCGTTGTCCTCCTTCTCCGCCTCTTCAGGTTTGGACTTTCCCTTTGGAACCTCAAACCCTCCTTCGAAGAACTCCTCGACGTTCATGTCATCAAAGATTTCATTCTTCTTCTTTGGAGCCTTTTCGACTGCGGGCGCGCCGGTCTTCTTGCCACCGTGCTTCGCCACCAATTGCTGGTGTTTCTTCACCTCCTTGCGGTGGTCCAAGGTGTGCTTCAGATGCTTCGACTGGAACTTCTTCGTGGACTTGGAGACTTTTCCCATGGCTTGAGCTGCTTCTTCTGTGGAGTTCCCCTGGCGCACTCGGCTCTCTAAAATTTTTCAGACGTGAAAATTTGTGGGCCCGCGATGACCTGTTAGGGCCAGAAAGCCCATGAAGGGCGAGCAGAACAACTTCCGCTTCTCTCTCTCTCTCTCTCGTCTTCGTACCGCCGCATATGTTTGCTCTTCTGCGATCGTTCAGAACATACGGGAGGGCTGCCCTCCCCGTACGACCTGCAGCCCTGGCAAGAGCTGTTGCTCGGCACCAAACGACCAACGAGTACCAGCCGTATGAGCAGGAACTCATACCGCAGTGCTCATCGTGCGGAATCCATCTTCAAAAGACGGACAAAGGTGGCGTTGGGTTCTATGCCGAGCCGAGGATCCAGGCTCCCGTCTACAACTCCAAGAGGCTGCAGTACTTGAGTGCGATGGCAAGAGTTGACGAGGAAGGACGGAAGCTTCTCGGTGGAGTTAGCGAAGGACATGTGGTTTCCAAGGAGGAGGATCTGGTATGTCTGAGATGCCACAATGCACTGCATCATAACGTGTACAAGTACGATGAACACCAGCCCTTGAACTACGAGCAGGTTGTCAAACCGATCCCGTTGAATCATCAAATTGTCCATGTGTTCTCCGCGTACGACTTCCCGTTGTCACTCGTGCCCTTCAAGAGACGCAACGTTCTATACGTGATGAATAAAGTGGACCTACTATGTGGCCGCCAAACGGAGACCAACTTCTTTAGTCAGATGTTACACAGACTCACCGGCGAGAAGAAGCTACATGTGGTGAGTGCCCATACCTCATGGTCCATTCCAGATCTGTTGAAACGACTAGGTAACGTCAACTATCTCGTCGGATATGTCAATACGGGCAAGACAAGGCTTGCCAACAGGCTGCTCAATGTGGCGTCACAGATAAGGGCACCAGGCACCCGGAACAAAGCTCCGTTGGGGTCATCACATTTACCTGCACTCACCAGAGATAACATTATACACAAGTGTGGTGAGAAGCGGGTCATTGACACCCCTGGCTTCCTCGATGAAAGCGTGTTCCCGCTGATCAAAGACACTGAACTCAAGTCCACGATACAGGGGAAGAAAGTGCTCGTTAACGATCTTAGAAGGTCACATTATCACAGTGTCCGTGGTGGGCAGTGTCTGACTGTTGGTGGCTTGTTCTTCGTAAAGCCTCCACCTGGCTCCATTGTTCAGGCGATACCCGTGTGCATGGGCGCAGTTTCCGTGTTCAGCTCATTGGAGAAGGCTGTCGAAGTGGCCAAGTCACCTCCAGCGTCGCTCAAGGATAAGTTTCTGGTGAACGATGGGGCATTGGATACCTTACAACGATACGTCATCCCACCATTCATGGGCACAGTGGACCTTTTGATCAAAGACATTGGCTATGTCCAGTTGACACCCACGGGGGGGAAGACCACAGATGAGCCCTTTGAAGTGTGGGCTCCAGCTGGGGTTGTGCTTGGTGTTAGAGAGACGATAGAGCACTTCATGACCAAGTACATCAAGGAAGAGAAAGTTAAAGGTGACAAAAAAGTGATCAGAATGAAGTCCAAGGGTGTTCCAGAGTACAAGATCTTCTCAAGGCTGTATCGGGTGCCTGACAGCTGTGTAAACACCCTGGAGGAGGTTCGCGTGCAGTATAAGGCACACGTTGATGAGTTTGGCTCTGGAGCCCACGGAAAAAGAGATGAAACGAGGAATGAGCTCTGGCTAGAGAAGCTGTGACCTTCGGCAGCTGTACATAGGACATAAATTCATCTTAGGTGCGACCGAATTGTAGTTTGGGTGTTTTGTTTGTGTTCGTTGATAAGTACGCCACAGAATAAAAAGTGTTGATCCAACACCGCCAACAGCCCACACAACGGGCTCGGAACCCTCTGCGTACACACTGGCTGTCCCGTCATCAAGAACAACGCAATGCACTGCCAGCGCTGCCGGCTCCCGTTGTTCATTGACCCCTCCCTCCAGAAGCTCAGCAAGGCACAGACCCATCTCCTAACCTCAGCACGACTGGGTGAAGGAAGCAGCCGGGATACAGAGCTGGGTGATGAGCCGTTCATCCCCACAGAGCGTGCACATCGTCTGAAAGAGGCAGCGGGTGAGCCTATCGTGGACTGGAAGGACTCGGGCGACTCGTTTGTGATCCTCCCACAGTTTGAGGAAGAGGAGGAGGAGGAGGAGGAGGACAAGGTTGTGAGCAACAGACTAAAGACCCTCTCTTCTATCTTCAACCTGCTGTCATCCAAGGGGGAGCTCGACTACCCTGTATGTGCCGACTGCTCCAAGCTGCTGCTAGATAGCATGAAGAATCAGTACGATAAGACCGTGAAGGAGAGGGACGTGTACGTCCAGTTCCTTCAGAAGCTGGAAAGCCGACAATTGCCAGATGTTGACTCTGCAAAGAAGACAGTTGCAGAAATGGATAATCTAAGGCTGGAAGAGAAGAAGCTACTAGCACAATTACAATCATTAGAACAGGAGAACGATGGACTCGATGAGGAGATCAGGGCACTTGAAGCTGAATTGGCAGAATTGTCACAAGAGGAGGAACAAGTGATGAAAAGGGAGAACAAACAGTCGTTGGAAGTGTCAGAGTTCTTAAAACAGCGCGATTTGGTCGCTGCAGAGTATGAGTTCAACCTTCGACAGCTCGAGAAGCTACGAAAGACGAACGTTTACAATGACACGTTCAACATATCGCATGATGGGCCGTTTGGAACTATCAATGGCCTAAGGCTTGGGTCGTTGGATCATCAGAGAGTGCCCTGGCAAGAGATTAATGCCGCCTTGGGACACGTTGTGCTATTGCTAGCCACTGTGACTTCAAGGCTAAACATAAGGCTGGCGGGCTACAAACTGAAACCAATGGGGTCCACTTCGAGGATTGAGAAGCTTGTGGATGACAAAGCCACGGTGCTAGAGGCGTTTTCCTCTGGTGAGTACCAATTAGAACGTCTATTCACACATCATAAGCTTGATGGTGCCATGGAGGCTCTTTTAGAGATCATTCAACAGATTGCCACTGAACTAAAGAAATACGACCAAAGCATCGACTTGCCGTACAAGATGACGCATGACAAGATCGGCGATGCCAGTGTCAAACTGTCCTCCAAGATCGCTGGCGAAGAGTGGACTAGTGCGTGTAAGTTCATGCTCACAAACACGAAGTGGATATTGGCTTACGCTAGTGCACATATACGATGAGAAGAGGAAATTATGCATGCATTCTTACAACCCCATGAAGTATTGCACGTTCTCGACCAGGTTCGCATCCATGGTACCGATCCATTGGTCAAAGCCGTTACCCAGCTTGCCCTTGACAGCTTGCAGTGTCGCCTTGATGTATTGCTTGAGCTCTGTGTTGTGCACTGGATCATATTGCTTGAATAACTGCTGGAATCTGATATATTCTCCATTCTCTTGAATGACAAGGTCATCGTTGTATTTGAACTCATAGAGATAGTTAGAGTGATATTTTTCGCAGTCTCCATTTGATTCATAAACCTCCTCGAGAGAATTCACCCACAGACCCAATAACGAGCGGATGTCCCTCAGGAAAACCTCATCTCCAGTACGTAACAACGCCGTCAGTCCCAAGACATGGATCTTTCGACTTCTTGGATTGCTAATGTTGGCATCCATTCGTGCGTACCATACCAAGTCCAGCTTATTCAGCTGGGCTTGTGATTGGTCTTTGTAAATGTACTGGAATACCTGCACCAATGACTGCGGCTCGATGTATGCTATCCGTGCAACGACTAGCAACAACTTACCGATGGTAATGTGACTCTGGTCGTCATCGAGAATGATCTGCACGATCTGTGGTAAAAGCCCAGACTCCATCATCAGAGACAGCAGAGATTCCAATAGTTCTGCATTACCATATTGCTCCAGCAAGAGAATTTCCATATACGACAAGAAGATGTCCAGTGCATCATCGCGCATCTGGGGAAGATACTTTGCAAGAATCTCAAAGATCTTGGAACCGAACAACTTTTGCTCCACGAATAGCTGTGGCAGCAAGATTGTGTACGATCTCAATATCTCAAGAATCAATGGAAGGATCTCTGTCTGGTTCATCAATGCGTCCATGAAGAAAGCTTGCAAGTCATTCACCAGCGATGGTGGGATGTCTTGTGACGCTGGTAGGTACTGGAGTACGGCAAGCCAAAGCTCATATCCATCCTCAGAGAGCAATGAGTAGTAACCTGAACCTGGAGAGCAGCATACCGATATCAGCGGAAGTGCAATCTCCCATGTTGTATGTGACTGTTGGTTTAATGATATAGCAAGACTCTTTAAGATCCGTAACAGTGAGTTTTTTAAGATGAGCTCGTTCGCATCGTTGGAGCCCTGCCAGAACACGGGAACGATGGCAAGAAGTTGATTGAGCTCATCCTGTGAGATTAATGGGTTGGTTCTGTTGATCAGGTCGGCAATGGTGTTCAACAAGAATAGCTTGGATTCGGTGAGTGCCATTTCGTTGGTGAGTCTCAACAAGTGGCTTGCAAATGGCTTGATGAAAGGCCCAAATGGCTCCTTCTGGAAGTCCCAATCTGTAATGATCGTCTTCAATGCTTGAATGGCAGTTAGCTGGACAACTTTATCATTGATCGTATTTTCCGGGTTGAGGAACTCCAACAACAGGGCATATATGCGTTGTAGTGCAGCTGGCGTGATAGCTCCCAGCCCATTCCATTCGTTTATGAGCAGACACACACGTCTCTTCAAGATCCTGTTCTCAGAAAGATCATTCTTCAGTGCCTCGGGGAAAAAAACACGTTCGCAGAGGTCGTTGAAGTCAATTTGATCAGCGAGCGAGTTCGCACTCAACTCAAATATGGAAAACACAGAGTCTTTGAGTAGGATGTTCTGTACAGAGCTCTCAGTGTAGCTTGCCATCTCGGCTTGTACCTTCCCCATGACGTATGGAACCAGAAGGTCCTTGAAGTTGATCATCAAGTCTTGAAAGAAGTTCTCCGCACACTGTCTGACTTGGTATTCATAGTTCTGGTTCACTTCATCGTTTGCCCATTCCTCTGGCTCATTTTTCCATGCCTCCAGATCGCTTGGTTTTAGTTTGATGTAAAACCCAATAAGAAGATCCGTCAGCGATTTGATGAGCTCCTCCGAGAAGAACTCATTGGTGAGAACGTGTATTGCGTTTTCAACCTCATGCTTATTTGACCTGGACTTCAAGGAGAGAACGGCACCGCGTTTGAACAAATAGTTGATCAAAGTCTTGAAGATGAGCAAGGTCTTGATGCTGAGGAACTCCCACACGCCATCTTCCTCCTCACTACCGTACACAACTTCGGCCTTCTGTTTCAGCACCGCAAGAAGCGTATATAGAATATCTCTCGAACAGGGCAACAGGATGAAGTTTGTTGGGTTGGCCTTACACAAAAGACTATAGACCTTAGAGTAGCACTTGATGTACTTTTCCAACACTTCCGATGGAGCATACTTATCGTAGTTTTGTATGAGTAGCTGGAAATGGCGCAGAGATAAGGACATGAACTCGACTAGCTCGGGCGACTGATGTGGATTATCGTACACATCTGTCACGAGTCGTTTCATCACCTTCAATGACAAGTAGCCAATCTCCATGAGGGCAAAATCGATGGTCTCAACCCACTCTTCGAAGAAGGATGTGTATAGCTTGATTAGCAGTGGCGTGATCAACGGAGCCTTGCTCTGCAATGCTGGTCTAACTCTCCCGATCTTGGCCATGGCGAGGTTCTTGACGAGCTGGTTTACAATAACAAGCATGTTGTGGATCTTCACGTTGTTCTTCTCCTGCAGGGACGATTGCAAGACCGATTCGACGTCATCAAAGAGCGAAGGCCATTCACTGGGGAAGTCGAACCTACACACACGACTGATGGCTTGTGCGTTCTGAACCGCAAGTTGTCTGTTGGGTTCGTCGATGAGCTCAAAAAGTCTCTGTTTGATCTGCTGTTTCTCCTCTGTGGAGATGGCATTGACCCTAGAGGACCTCCAGTACTTTTCAACACCATTTTTGAAGTTGATGATGGCTAGCCAGCGAGTCTGAAGCGGTAAGGAAAGGTCGATGTACACGGACTGGAGCAAGTAGTGGTACCCTTGCTCCTTCTCCCAGCGCTTCAATTGCGCCTCTGCAGCCCTCTGAGCCTCCGAGCGGCCAGAGCGGTTGGCCTGCTCGAGCACAGAAGTCAGCGTCAGCAAGTCCAAGCTCATTGTCGCCGTCGTTGGAGCGGTCACCCGCTGAAACCCATGTGGTCATCAGGCAAAAATTGGCTATGATGAAACCCGGACACCCACCTTTGTTCGCTCAAAGCGGCAAGTTTCCGCATGGGGGTTTGACACATAAAATCAGAACTTCGCTTCACTTCTTTGGGGGGGGGGGGGGTTCGAGTGACCAAAAGCTCGCTTGGAAGTTCAATTGAGCTACATGAGTCTCATAGTGTACGGTGAAAACAAGAATGGCAACGAGTCCGACGAACGGCTCTACTCGCTGGTGATTAACGACACAGTCAACCGAGTGGCCCACAACACCCAGACTAATGAAGTGTCCTTGGTGAATGGCGTCGAAACAGGGTACGTGCCTCTCTCGCGTTGTCCAAAGTGCGGTACCCTGTTCAGTGGACCGCCAACTCATAACGATGTGAACTACTTTTATCTCTTGGAGGATACCGTGGATCGTTCAGATGACCTTTTCACACAGGGATACTTTGCAAAGTTCTTTGAAACTATCGGCTTCCTCGGTAATGGCTCCAACGGTTCCGTCTTCAAAGTGGAACACCTTCTGAATGGTACATCACTTGGCGTGTTTGCTTTGAAGAAGATCACTGTCGGGGATGACGAGGGTTTACTACAGCGAACATTGAAAGAGGTCAAGATGCTTGCACAGATCAGTACTTCATCGCAGCATCTGGTCAGTTATAACCATGTATGGTTCGAGATAGACAGGATCAATGAGTTTGGACCCCGTGTGCCATGTGCCTTCATACTTGAACAGTACTACCCGGGGGGAAACTTGGAAGACATGGTGAAAGAGATCAAATCGCCAAAGTGGTCACTGAAGGAATTTAAAAAGACAAGACAAAGGAGACAAGGTCGGTACTTGACAAACAGGGAGGTTTGGCATATATTGCGTGACATCACAAGTGGGCTCGTCGAATTGCATAAGCACGGGATCATACATAGAGATCTCAAACCTTCCAATATCCTTTTAACTTCGAATTACACAAAAGACACGGATGAACTTCCAACGGTGGTGATTGGTGATTTCGGAGAATCACAATTCCTGGGTGAGCGGCGTGCGGGAACTGGCTTTACCGGTACACTGGAGTATAGTGCTCCCGAGGTGTATCTGCATTCGCAGAGTTCCTTCACAGAGAAAACTGACATGTTTTCCATGGGGATGATCCTCTACTTCTTGTGCTTTGGTGATCTTCCTTCAAGTGTCCTAGGTGCAAGCGAATGGGAAGCACTGACGGCGGATGATCTGACCAATGACAAGATGGATTCATTGTTGCAAAGAACAACAGGGTTCAGAATCAATGGCAGGGAGGGTCTTAGTGAGCGGTTGACGGAGGTGATCCGCATTTTGACCTCTAGAGACCCAATGAGAAGACTATCCAGTGCGGAATTACTCCAGCGGTTGGAGACGATGGCTTTGGAGACCCCTGAGCCCATGAAGCCAAGATGGAGCGGGTTGTGGCTATTGGTAACGTTAATCCAGATTGCATCGCTCTGGTTCATTCGTTCTTCACCACGCACAATTTCCAACACTCTTTTCTTCTTCACTGGAATCTCGCTGATTCATGCCATCGAATACAAGCTAGTGCTGATAACAATCACCATCAGTGTGTTGCTGCTCAGCAAGTACAGCTTTTGACTGTATCCTTCACCCTGTTCAAGTCAATAACGCCATGATCTTCCCCCTCCTCCTCCTCTTGCTCTCCGCCCTTGACGGTGAACTTATCCTGTGGCAACTCACTCGCGATGCCCTCAAAGATCTCCGCCACGCCTTGTCCAGTCTTTGCTGAGCACTCAAGAAACTCTAGAGACTCTTCATGGGCATAGGTTCTTACGTGCTGGTCGTCCACAGGCGTCGCGTGCGGCTTATCTCTCAAATCGATCTTGTTCCCGATAAGCTTCACAATCAGTGCTTCCGGTGCCTGAAGCCTCAATTCTTGTACCCATTTTCCAGCTCTTTCAAAGCTGATCTGGTCTGTAACGTCAAATACCACAAGCGCAGCATCTGCATTACGGTAGTACATTGGTGCCAACGACTTGTATCGCTCCTGGCCAGCGGTGTCCCATATCTCAAACTTAACGGTTGTCAATGCATCCAGCTGCACGGTCTTGGTGATGAAAGCGGCACCTATGGTAGACTCGCGCTGTTCAAGGAATTGGTCCTTCACATAACGATGGACGAGTGATGACTTTCCAACTGCAGAGTCTCCTGGTTGATGAGTTAGCAAATGGAAAGCTTAGGCAATCGGGCTCCGTACCAGGGAGCAGCCCGTGTAGTAGGACGTACCCAGCAGCACTAGCTTACAGTGCGCATGTCTGTGCTGTTCCTCCATCTCTTCAAGCGACTGTTGTGGTATTGTTGTTGTTGTTTTGTTGTTGTTGTGTTGGAGTTCAATTCATTCAGGGTTTTCCTATTTCCCTCTCATGATGAACACCGCCACACAAATGCAAGAAAACCTCTACGCCCGCCATGGCAGCCAATTACAGCGCATTTCTGCTCAGACTTCGGCATTCACGCGAATGTCCCTTGCTGAGCTGCTCGTGGTCACTGCATATCCGCTCACTGTACTCACGGGCCAACTTCTCAGCGTTTTGAGCCAGCCATTGGAGAACTACTATACCAATAAGCACAATCTGTTGAATGTCCTCTTTGTGAAACGAGGGTGGGCGTGGACACTCATCCTGGTCTCATACTTTATGTTTCAACACTACGGATTCAATGCAAAAGTCTGTGTACGAGTCCTTGCCGGGACAGCCTGGTGGGTCATCTTCACACAATGGTTCTTTGGTTTGCCACTCATGGATCGAGTCTTTGTGCTCACAGGTGGTGACTGCGTTGCCGAAGTGGATGTGGAGCTTGGCATTGTCGTCAGTAGCGTGCTTTGCCGCAAGATGAAGGGTTCTTGGAGCGGTGGGCATGATCCAAGTGGACACGTTTTCCTACTGGTTCTCAGCTCTCTTATCCTGTGGTTTGAACTCATTGAGAAACGTGTCTTGCTCAGAGACACCCACAAGCTGATAGAGGACTTTCACAAACTTCGATCCAAGAAGTTTGGGTACTTGAAACTCTTTCTCATCATCGCAAAGAGCTCGACAATAATGGTGCTTTGTCTCCTGGCACTTTGGTGGTGGATGCTTCTGGTGACCAGCACGCACTTCCATTCTTTCCTAGAGAAGCTCACGGGGCTATTTGCTGCGTATATTGGGCTCCTAGTGTACCTCGCCCCACGCTTCTTGTGATGACAGTCTGTATATATTAATGACAATGACGATTCAATCATTTACTCTCCAAGCTGACGTTGGCAAACTTTGCAAGTTTCTCACTTTATTCTTGATCCAGCCAAAGAACAGAACCAGACCGATAGTGATGCAGAATGCATTAGTGACATAGTACCCATCTTTCAAGATTGTATAAGTTCCCTCCTGCTCTTTGCACAGTGCCCTCTCCGCCTCATTTTGCACGGGGAACGACGCAAAAGATGAAGTGCCAGGTTCACAAATCGCACGAGTGAAACCATCGATCATATTAAGCACGATGAATCGTGGCCATTGCCCACCCAAGTTTGATATCGTGTTCAATGTAGTCATGTACGTTCCACCAATCAAAGGATCAGCGATCTTTGTATGGAAGGCATTGATGCTGACAAACTGGATCGTGGACATGAATGATCCAAGGAGGTGCTGGATGATGACAAAGAGGAAATATGAGGTTGTGACTTTACCTGAACTTGGGAATGACCACACTACAACCTGTGCCAGTGCAGAAGCTCCCAGACGGCCCAAATAGGCATACATCCATGGACCCAACGGGTCGTTCCCACTGGACCATTTGGCGACATAGTAACCAAATACGATCTCGAATGGGAAGTCAATGAGCACGGTGAGAGCCAAATCTTCTCTAGCAAAGCCCTTTTCTAAAAGCTTCAGATTTGTGGCACCTTCGTTCGCTTGAAACCCAATCTTGCAGAAGAGATGCACCAGCATGAAAGATTGCACTGAACTCAGTTTAAGCACTTGAAACATGGACTTGTAGACTGAGATCAATGACCCCCATGAGGTGGAATTGGCAATGAGACTCTCCTCTCTCTTTATCCTCTTCAAATGACGAGGTTCCTCGTGGGTACAAAATGCCACAACAGCAGTGACCAAGATGTACATGCACCCCCAGAATGTAAGGTAGGTGTTGAGTGAAAGGACACCATAGTTCTGTGGGATGGTTCTCAAGTACTTGTTACTGAAATGCTCCGAATTGAATGCCAGAAACACTGTGAATGAGAGGAAGTAGCCCGTGTTCAATCCAATTGTCTGTGCAGTGGAGGCATAGCTCAGTGCGTTTGGTGATAAGATGGTCAATGCCCAGCCATCCACTGCAATGTCCTGGGTAGCGCAGAGAAACACCAAAAAGAAAAAAGCCCACGTTATTGTACTAAGATTGTTCTCTGGCTCGGCCAGCAGTTTATCCATACTGCGTCCCAAGATGATCAGTGTCGTTCCAGAGACAAGCTGAATCGGGATGATCCATGATTTTCTTCTGCCAATACGTGGGCTGTATATGGCATCGACAACTGGGGACCACAGAAGCTTCAAAGAATACGGGTACGATGCCAATGAGAACAACGCCACTTGTGAGAAGGAAAGCTTGCTCTTCAACAGGAATGGGATTGACCCGAATCCAAGACCCACGGGGATCCCCTGGAGGAGATACAACACCACCAACAATGCGAACTGTGGCCTATCCAACACGGGGAGAGATTCTGCATGCTGTACAGGCACCTCCAGGGGAAAATCCGAGGACAATGACGCCACAGACGGCGAAGCAGACCGCTGCTGTGAGTGTGACTTGCGATTATGCACAGGCAGCAGCTCAATGTTCGACGTGTCGGCCATCGGTTCGGTTGGGTCTGTGTGTTTAGGTGTGGGTACTGGACGTGTCTTATCGAACGAGTTCGCGGGGCCTACAGAGTGCCGCGAATTTTCCCTTATCGGGTCGGCTGAAAAAATTCCATGCGCCAATCAGTGGAATTAGCAGCTGGTAACTCTGATTCCCTCTCGTCAGTCCCACAGTCTCACCACACGACACGACACGACACGACACGACGCCACCGAGATGCCAATGCAGGACTACCAGAAGAACTTCCTCGACCTTGCGGTGGAATCCAAGGCCTTGAGATTCGGAAAGTTTGTGCTCAAGTCGGGCCGTGAGTCCCCTTACTTCTTCAACTTGGGGCTCTTCTGCTCCGGCAAGCTTTTGTCCAACTTGGCATCGTCCTACGCGATTGCGATCATCTCCTCTGGGCTGGAGTTCGACGTGATCTTTGGACCGGCGTACAAGGGTATCCCGTTGGCTGCCATCACTGCTGCGAAGCTGGCCGAGATTGGAGGCTCCAAATACCAGAAAGTCGCCTATGCCTTCAACCGTAAGGAGAAGAAGGACCATGGCGAAGGTGGCAGCATTGTCGGCTCGTCTTTGGAAGGCAAGCGTGTCTTGATCATCGATGACGTGATGACCGCAGGCACAGCGATCAATGAGGCCTTTGCCATCATCGGTGAGGCGAAGGGGACCGTTGTCGGCACAATCATCGCCCTAGACAGACAGGAGCGTACGGTGGACTCCCAGCAGAGTGCCACGCAGGTGGTGGCGAAGCGTTATGGGATCCCGGTCATCAGCATCGTGACACTCGCAGACATCATCGCCTACCTCTCGGGCCGCATCAGCGAGGACGAGAGCGCGAGAATCGAGCAGTACCGCCAGGAGTATGCTCCTGCTAATGTCTGAGGTGATACACGCTGGGATAAGGGGGTTGTAAGGGTTCGTATTGGTGCGTATGCAATGATGTTGTTGGTTGTGAGCCCAGTAGAAATATTCATAGCCACTGATTAACAATCATTTGGAGAATCAACTCCCAATATAGACAGGCGACAATAGCCAGTTCCCTTGAGTGTCAGGTGCCATGTTGAGAACGTTACCCTCCGTCAAGTCATTGAGCGCCTCTGTCAAACCGTTCACTTCCCAGCGGTGGTACACCGTTAGAATGTCCGATTATGAACGGAAGATCTACACCAAGCTCGACAAAGCCCTTGAGCCATCGGAGCTTGACGTGGCCGACATATCTGGTGGATGTGGCTCGATGTTCGCCATCAACGTCACGAGTGACCAGTTCAAAGGACTGACGAGGATCAAACAGCACAAGCTGGTGAATGGGATATTGGCTGAGGATATCAAACAATGGCATGGGCTTCAGTTGAGCACAAAGGCCAAATAGCATTGATTTATGAGGCTTCCCCCTGTCAATGTTGTTCATAGCTCATTAAATTATACGCTGTATATACCGTTCTCTATATTCTGAGAGTGTCTCTGGAGAGAGTGAAGGAAGCAGTAATGACTTGGCTCTGGTTGCCTCGGGTTTGGCGCTGTCCAAAGTTCGCACAGGTGCTTTTGCCGATGACGTGGATGGTGATGGCTCGTTTGGAACTATCACTGGTTGTGTTGGTCCTGAAACACCCTTATACCCATCAGTTACGAACACCAGCTTATCAGCGTATTTGTCACCTTCCAACTCCCTCTCCCTGGCCACTTTGACGTCCTCTAGTCTCTGTTTGTCCTCTTTCCTCACCCTTTTGGCCTCCAGCAGGCGGCTGATATACTGTGGACCTTGTGGTCTAGGCTTCTTCACGGGCCTAATGTCCTCGTACTCGCCGTCGTAGTCGTAGATCGTGTGCTCCGGCTCCTGTTTCGCCGCTCTTTTCCACCCGTTTTGCTGTTGTGGGGGTTCATCCTCACTATCAGAGTCTCCAAATCCGAGTTTGGCTCTGTTCATGATCCCCTGTCCCCTTTATCCGTGTGCCTGGCGCGCTGATCTGCTGATGTTACGGCACCGGGTTTTCGTTCCTACGTTTACAATTTGACAGTTGAGACTTCCACAACTCACAACTGCAACGAAATGTCCGCAGGCTTCGACTGGCTGAACATCGTGGCGAGTGACAGTGCCGCCCCTGCGCCGCTTGTGTCCTTTGGCGGAAGCCCTGTGCCACCAGCAGAGGAGAAGTCCGTGACGCTGCTCGCCAATGGCTCATCAGGGGATCAGGAAGAAGAACAGTCACCCCCTCTCTCCCTGCGTGCTGACGAACTCACGCACGAGGAGGCTCGCACCTATTTGCGCTGGTACAACGACATCGTAGTGCGTCAGGGCTCGAACAAGATCCAGCTCGACGATGTTTTTGCCTTCCTGCGTAACTTCCGTCTCCAGGATGGCACACGGCAGATACTGCGCCGGATCTTTGCCAGCCTTACACAGCTCGGACTGGGCGAGTTCTTCGCATTGCTTCGCGTTGTGGCTCATACGTTGCTGGGTCAGCGGCCAGTGCGTCACCTTATTGCCCAGCCGGCGCCCATTCCGCAGCCCAGGTCCATACTTAGTGTGAAGCGGGTTCAGGAAGAGGAGGAGGAAGCAGGAGCCACGGAGACCAAGTTTGACTTGGACTCTTTCACTCAGATGCTCATGACAGGTGAACAGCCGCGTAAGAAGAAGGCCGGTCAGAAACGTATCAAATTCTCCGACCAGGTGAGTGTGGAACCGACAAAACCCGTGACCGTGGAGCCCGTACGGCTAGACAAGAATCTGCCCATGGAGCAGCTGCTCAAGCAGCAGCGTGAGAGTCAGCATGCAAGGCAGCTGCAGCTGCAGCAGCAGGCCCAGCCGGAGGAAGAGGTTGAGAAAGATGATCGTTTCTCGCACATCAGCGTTGACTCCGCACTCATCCACGGTCACAGTGCCAACATCCCCTCTGTCTTCTTCGACCGCTCAGCAACATCATCACCGATGACGGATCAGTCGATCAGACTCCTATCACCAAACCATACGGGACCGGTGTTGCCCATGAGCAGTGGTATTTCTGGTGGTCAGAGTATGATGAATGGCTATCTCTCACCAAATTATGAGCCAGACACCTCCAGGCTTCAACCTACGATGACTGGTTCCTTGTCTGCCTCAATGAGGTCGGGAATGTCACCGCCGGCACCGCCTGCGCCGCCTGCACGGAGGGCTCGGTCAGCAAGCTCACCGGAACATGTGACCTTGGAGCAGCTTGCAATGGCGACGATGCGCCCTACTGCACCACCGAGGATAAGCTCGCTTACTGCGCCCTCTCGCTCATTGATGTCTTCACCAACAAGCCATACAAGCACTCTAATACCATCATCAACGGGAGGACCATCAATACGACTCACATCGCCAAACCCGGCACCGCCGCCTCCTCCGAAACGTCGTGGTGTATCGCAGCCACCGCCTGTGCCCATAAGGGCCACTCCGTCGCCTATCTCACGGCCTCCGCTACCGCCAAAGACACCCCTGGATGGGTACAATGGCTCACACGGTGGAAGCTACAATGAGCACAACAACAACAACTACAACACCAACAATAGCATCAGTAATGGCGGGAATAATGGTAATTATCCCTATGCATTCCAGCAGAACGGCTCGGGCTCCACAGTGGAGATCCTTGACGACCTCAAGGCACTGCAGAACGAGGTTGATAGACTGCAGATGAACCAACGATAGATCATATCATGGCATGCAAAAACATTACAGTAGCCAAAATGATTATATAAAACTTATGTGTATCGAACGCCCCCCAGTTCATCGTCCCATTGCTACCACGGGTTATCTTCTACCTAGTCTCCAGCCCTTCTTTTGAGGCCCCAATGTCAACGTACTCATGATCCTGTCAGGCATGCTAGTAGTCACATTAATGCCACCTTTCCTGAATGCACTTAGTGATAACTTATCCACCTGCAGATTGTCCAATTGGAATCCAGTCTTTTTTTGCCAATTCTTTGGGGGCTTTGTCCACCCTTGCCTTGTGGGCTTTGGATCCTCGACATATGCAGGCACACCCGTAAACCTCACCTTCTTGATGGTTCGCTTCACCTGTTCCTCCTCGCTACATCCTGATGATGCGGTGTCTGTCAACTCTGGTTTAGTAGAGGTCTCCGTCTTTGAATCGTCGGTCAACTTCACCGGTAAAACAACGTCGCACATTGAGCGTGGTTTGGTATCATGAAGAGAACTCACAGTGGTGATGATGTCCTCCTTAATTGGCGTATCGAGTATCACTGAGGCGGAATGTGACTTGCTTTTCGTCGGTGTGATGTCAAACTCATCCCCAGTGTGCGATGGGGTAAGCGTGATCGGACTCGTTGGATCTTGACTGTGCAATCTGGATGGGACCAGTTCCGGTGATAGCGGGGGCGATTGTGTGTATGTATACTCCTTCGTTGGTGTACCAACTTTGAGCTCGGAGATGTTGGGTAATGCCCGAGGAATAGGTGAAAAGCTCCGTGGTGACGGATCCACCACCACCTTAGCTTGCTGCTTCCTCAACTCGCTCTGCATCTTCAATGAGGAGTGTCTCACATCTTTACCGGATGGACTCGTTGCATAAGTCAAAGCACTAGTTGCAGCTGCCTGAATCATTGTTTTTCTTTGAGCCGGTGATTGCTGCAGCGAAGCGGATCGTTTTAAAGGTTGGCTATCTGAAGCCAATAATAAGCTTTCCTGCTTCAGCCGTTCCTGTCTGCGCAGCTGCGACCTGATGTCAAATGCGGGGCTGGACATGTACATCGATTGTGGACGGCGATGTTGCAACGACGGTGAATGGGTCGCCGTGGGCGACACCGAGGCAGTGGGGCTTTTCTTTAGACTGTTCAGTTGTGACGAACTGCTAGAGTTCGACGATACCGAAGCGTTGCTCGTGGACCGGGACCTGTTCCCCAGAGTTGGCGAACTATTACTCCCCGCTCTGGCCCTACCACCGATCGATGTCAGCTCCTGTGTTCCACTGCTATTAGCACGCGCCGGCCGCGTCAGGGAGCCGGCCCGTGACGGTGCTGGTGAGTGCCGGTCTCTTGTCAAATCGGCTCGCAATTGTTTCTCCCGTTCCTCGAACCGGCGTCGTGAAAGTTCTTCTTCTTTCAATTGTTTCTGCTTCTCCAACAGCTCCTTCTGAGAGCGGCCCTCTAGGGCACAACGCTCACGGTGCCGTTGCTGCTTTGCAAGGTTCTCCTGTACCAGTTTCTCCCTAGTAGGGTCGAAGAGCACCGCAATTGTCTTTGATGTTGGTGATACCATCCGAATCGGGTCCCTGGTGGGAATTGATGTATCCAACTTGAGATTTGATCGGTAACTTCTCAGCTGTTCCCAACACTTGGCGAACTCCCGGAGAAGTGCAATAAACTTGACGATAAGCGCGTGAGATTGCTGTAACGATGTCACTAGCTCTGCAATGGTGGCATGCTTGACTTGGAACATCGCTTCTTGCCGCGTAACTCGGGCCAGCGTGAACAGCAACTGTTCATTCTTCTTGGGGGCCTTGAGGTAATCGTCCATCTGTGAGAGGATGGATTCCCATGCCGGATTCTTATGCAATATTTTTGGTGCGTGTAATTCGTTGCTCGCTGGGAGGTAAAGCTCTCTACCAAACCGTCTGAGGATGGAATACAGCTCTGATAGTTTGACCGTAGAGGCCACGATCCGATGTATAGTGTGCTCCCAGTGCGGAAGTCTCTTGAGCTCAGTGTCAGTGGGTTTCTGTTTGTAGATCGTAAGCTTCGCCAGGTATGTACCAATGTTGTTCACAGTTGCTTGCACTGCATCCAGGAAGATTGGAACGGCCTTGAACTGATACGAGTCCAGCTCGTCGAGTGGCACAGTAAACTTTCCCAGCGCCAGCACCTCCAATGGTTCCAGCAAGTCGGTGAATTCAGCCATGTCCAAAGGAATTGGCTTGTGGATAGCGTCGGGTCTTCTGTTGGCGTCTCTCTCTTCAAGACATCGCGAAAGCTTTGCAGAATAGATGGCACTAGCATTATCACATAGTGCCAGTAGCTGATCGAAGAGCAACGCATAGTTAACGTCGCCAGTGTATTGAACGACGTCTCTCTCCTCGTCCTCAGCTTCAAAGCTCAATGGCGACGTGTTGACCTGCGGCACAACCTTGCGCATGTCTTTAACAGGCTTCAGTTGGCTGGTCATGACCAGTCTACGCCTGAGGTGCTCGTTCACTGATATAACCCCGGCACACAGTGTCGCCGCGTAGTGTACGAGTGGCACGCTCCCTGGCGCGGCCTTCAGTCTGATCCTGAGCGCCCTGATGTGCGTGGTCAGCTGATGGAGCTTGCGTAGTGCGCACTGAAACTCCACAGTTCTTGCGTCGAATGCGTCGAGCGCCATGCCACCGCGCACTGCAGCGCCGGTGGTGATGGAGGTGGTACTGCTCATGGTGCTGGCAAGCTGGGGAAATATGGACACCGGAAACGCGCTTTAGTGTGTGAAGCGGCACGACTGTGGTCGCCTATGCTGTGCAAGTGCAATGGTGCGCTCGGTGTCTCGATCCGCCCGTCGAATCCTGCGCTGCCTGGCCGTGCTTTTGGTGTCTTCAGCTGGCGGACCAACTCTCGCGTATTGCCCGTATCAGCTATCGGATCTGGTCGGAAGTCTGTGGGCAGCCCACCCGGGGAGCTGCCCTCGGATCTGCCAATCATGTCCATCCCAATCTGGGGGGCTCAAGCGAAAGAACTTGCTGCTCTCCCACCCCCCTGTCTCACCAGGAAGGCTGCTCTTTAGACACACAGGAAACACTGATCGAACCTCGCAACCAACCATGGCTACTTTCATCTCCGCTATCCCGCTTTCTGACAACGAAGCCATTGTGGTTCCCCGCGCTGACATCTCTGTGTCATACCGTCACTTGGCAAGCATCACGGGCCACATCCAAGCATTGTTCTCCAGCTCATCACCCGTGCACACATTGACTGGAGACTCTATCGGAATTGCCCTTCCAAACTCCTTGGAATTGGTTTCCTTCTTCCTTGGAATCACAAATGCGGGACGTGTGGCTGCCCCATTGAATCAAGGGTACAAAAAGGATGAGTTTGACTTTTACTTTGGTGACTTGAAGGCTAAGGCCGTCATTGTTCCTAAAGGCACACATAGCCAGAAGAGCTCTCCAATCGTTCAGTCAGCTAAGGGAAATTCTGTTCTCTTGGTGGAGTCCTGGTGGGATGGTCAGACCAAGAGGGTTGAATATGCTGTTTTCGACCATGGCTCTGATGCTCCACTTTTGCAATCTTCTTCACTCCCAGTGTTCATCAACAAGGGTTCCACCTTCCCCGGCGATGCTAAACCATCAGATGTGGCAATGATTTTGCACACCTCTGGAACCACAGGAAGACCAAAAACCGTTCCATTGACACATGCGAACATCACCAGATCGATGGAGAACATTGCCCGCACGTATGACCTTACGTCATCCGACCGCTCATACGTGGTGATGCCGCTCTTCCATGTCCATGGTCTCATTGGATCGCTTCTCAGCACGCTCCACTCGCAAGGATGTGCCATCATCCCGGCCAAGTTCTCTGCAAAGCAGTTCTGGGATGATTTCATCACCCATAGCGCTACATGGTATTCTGCTGTGCCTACAATTCATTCCATCCTTCTCAACACGCCAAAACCAAGCTCCTTCCCAACCATCAGATTTGTGAGATCGTGCTCTGCAGCATTGGCACCATCAACGTTCCATAAGTTGGAGGAATTCATGAATGCTCCAGTCCTGGAGGCATACGCGATGACCGAGGCTGCGCATCAAATGTGTTCTAATCCGTTGCCACCTGCCAAGCGTCAACCAGGATCTGTCGGTCCAGGTCAAGGTGTTGAAGTGGTGATCTTGGATGATGCTGGTAAAGTGTTGAAGCAAGGCGACATTGGTGAAGTTTCCATTCGTGGGTCCAACGTCACCAGTGGCTACGCAAATAATGCAAAGGCTAATGCCGAGGCATTCACGTCTGAAGGCTACTTCCGTACTGGTGATCAAGGGTTCCTAGACAAGGATGGATATCTCCAGCTCACTGGTCGTTTGAAAGAGCTCATCAACCGTGGAGGTGAAAAGATCTCACCTATTGAATTAGATGGTGTCCTACTTTCTTATCCAAAGGTTAAGGAGGCTGTGGCATTCGGCGTCAGCGATGAACACTATGGTCAGGTTGTGCATGCTGCTGTGGTGCCTAGCGGCAAAGTCACTGCAAAAGAGTTGACGGAATACATGAAGACCAAAGTGGCTGCATTCAAGATTCCTATCAAGTTTTACTTCGTTGACCACTTGCCGAAAACAGCAACGGGGAAGATCCAAAGACGTAAGATGGAGGAGATCTTTATCTCCAAGTCGAAGCTGTGAGCCGGAGGGATAAAGAATATATGATACATTTAGCTGCCCTATTGTAATTGTGGCAAATCAGTAGGAGATCTAGGGTAAGGCCCAAACGCTATCAATCATTATCGTAAGTCATTATGCACACTATTTCTTCTTCTCATCAATCAGCCACTTCCATACAACATCTCGCTGACCAGTATATCTCCTCGTTCTCTTTCCAAATGGCCACCACGATTTACGCGGCTTGTCGAATTGTGGTTTCACTTTATTGACCTTCTCACCAGGGGGCATCAACGTTAACTTCTGTACACCTCGTAAAGTCTTGAAATTCGCCGAAGTTATAACGTAGGCAGCTATGCAAGAAACAGCAACCACCCCAGAGAATCCAACGTTGGAATCTTCGATGAAATTTTTCAGGTTCATTCCATAAAACGCCGGTAGAAGTGTTGCAACGGCGAATCCCAATGTGTAGATCGTAACCTTCAGCTCAAAGAGCATCAGGGAGTTACGATTCGCATCCAGGATGATGTTAACAATCTCCTCTGTGCTCTTAATATCACTTATCAAGGACCCGGACTGTTGCACAAACTCATCACATTGTTTGAAGTATGCCTCTAGAAGCATCTCCACTTCACCGAAATCGCTACTTTCATCGCGTTTAGTAGTGTCCAGCTTATCGGTAAGATACATTCCCATCAGATCATCGTCATTATCCAGAAGTTCATCAAGTACCTCTTTAATCAATAGAGATTTTTGATAGAACGCTGTCAATGCCTTACTCTTCACCAAAAGATCTCTCAGTTTATCTCTATCGATTTGATCTTCAAGTTCCGCCAAGATCAAACCACAGGTCTTCAAATGATGTTGCAATTCTGTCTCTAAACATGACATCACGTTGATTAATATCGACTCCAATGCACGATGTTCATACTGCTGTATCCATCCATGGTTATGCGATTTGAGCTTGGACTCCAAGTCATAGACAAACAGTCCCAGTCTCCCTGCGGCATTCACATCAGAAGTGTCAAAGATCATCACAGTGTCTGCACGCACCAGAGCCTTGATATGCAATAGATTGACCAGGATACAGTTATCCCTAACCACTATGGACGGAATGACATCAATGGCCGATGTATCGATCTTGCGTAAATCTCTAGGATACAGTCCATGATGCTTCAGGAATTGCATCTTTGGGAAGTGTTTGGACACGGCAGTGACATTTCCATTCACGTCGAACACTGTGCAACTCACAAATAGGTCACTGGGTGTTATTGGCTTGACCACCTTGGCGAGATCTGGAAACGATGTTGCGGGCGCCGTACTCGTAGTTAAGGACTGCCACAGCGGCGGTCGTGAGGACAGTGTGCGTGCAAAGCACCTGAGCTGCACGATCGGCCTGAACATCTGGCTCTTTTCTTGGTTGTAATGGCCTTTTGGGGCTCGGAGAAGTAAAATAACTTCAATGCTGGCCATCTCAATTTGCTGACGTAATAATACTTAAACGGCCGTATCAGGTAACTGCCCGCATTTGGCTATGTCACCCCCTGAAAGCAACGTCAGATGAATCGTTCAGCACTCTCCTTGAACCAATGTCGATTGTGCGTTCCCGACTCGCCCTGAAGACCTTGATAATGCCACTGAGACCGCTGTTCACGATCAACAACTCCATCGTCGAGGCATTGAAGAGCCACGAAGTCTTTGACGAGGTGCTACCGGCCTTTGAGCCAAAAGGATTGCTCCAGGTGAACTACGGAGGAGAGAAGGAGGTTGCGCTGGGTAACACACTGCCCGTCTCCGAGACACAGCACCAGCCACAGTTCCAATTCCTTGCAAACGTTAACAAGGATGAGACGACAATCACTGAGTCCGATCTATTCACCCTCGTGCTCACGGACCCTGATGCGCCATCCAAGACGGACAAGAAGTGGAGTGAGTTCGCACACTTCGTCAAGAGTGACATCAAGCTGAAGAGCTCTGCCGATGGCGAGATCACGGCTGCTGATCTTGGTGAGCAAGGTAACGAATTGCTTAGCTACATGGGTCCAGGCCCTCCACAAGGAACCGGGAAGCATCGCTATGTGTTTCTCCTCTTTAAGCAGACGGGCACCTCTCCAAAGGCACCAGCTGATAGACCAAACTGGGGGTTCGGCACCCCTGCGACGGGAGTGCTCAAGTGGGGGTCCGCCTACAGGCTGGAGCCCTGGGCAGTGAACTTCTTCTACGCAGAGAACAAAGGTTGAGCCATGCCCCTCCACATGCTCACTACGAATTATGCTCTTCAAAACAAAAACATTCGTAGCCCATTACACCCCCTGTAAAACCACACTCACTCACTCACTCACTCCCGCACATAAACTCCCTCATGGATATCCCTCGTAAGCATACTCCTCCCGCTCTTGGATGAACTGGCGCTCGCCTTCATAAAATGGCTTGCCCACGGTCGTACGCTTCTTATCCTCTTCACGCGGCACAATATCGATCAGGAAGTCAAACATGTCACTCTTCTGTAGCGCTGCTGCAATATCACTGCGTTGCAGCGTGCGTCTCTTGTTCTCCTCGGCGTGGATCCACGCACGCATCGTCAGCTCCGTGATAAACACGTCGCAGCCTTTTGCAAACAGGATCGGTGCCTCTGCGCTGATCATCCGCACCTCCTCATCGGTCTTCATCACCTTCTTGATGCGTGCCAGGGGCAGCTGGTGGTTCTTGAAGTCATGCTCCTCGTGCTCGATGCTGTTGATCGTCTCTTGCCAGTAGGCCATCATCATGTTGCGGTAATGGCCCTCGAGCCCCTGCCCGACGTTGGCAAACACCGAGTCCCCCATCAGGTCTTCCTCCTTCTGGAACTCCTGGTCGATGAGCGGCTCCTCCAGATACTCGTAGTTCTCTCCCATGTCCTCGGTCATTTCCGTCGTGTCCTGAAGCTGTGCGCAATTCCCTTGAATATCATCAACACTTTTCAACGTCTCTGGCACAGCACCCACCCAGATAAAACAACAAGACAGAAGCACGAAGGAAAATGAGCCGGTTCAGATCTTTCCAGTCAGAAGTATCCGAGTCCCTTGCGCAGCAGACAAAGAACCAGAGCTTTGACGAGCTCTACGGCGAGCCTGAGAACTTTTTGGAGATTGAGGTTGTCAACCCACGCACCCATGGATATGGGGGGAAGATGTATACGGACTATGAGATCGTGTGCAGGACCAACTTGCCAGCATTCAGACTACGCCAGTCCACTGTGCGCAGAAGATACTCCGACTTTGAGACTTTTAAAGCTCTACTGGAGATGGAGTCATCAAGGGTGGTGATACCCAGTCTTCCAGGAAAAGTGTTCACCAACAGGTTTAGTGATGAGGTTATTGAGGCTCGTAGAGCCGGTATAGAGAAGTTCTTACAGACGGTGGCTGGTCATCCATTGCTGCAGACGGGATCCAAAGTGTTGGCAAGCTTCATTCAGGACGAGGTTTGGGATAGGAGAACCTATTACTGATATACATGTTCTACATGAGCCATTTCATCATATGTATATCTACTACTAGTAGTCAAAACAAGGTCACGCTGTTCACCACCCCATGTACAAACTCAGGTACATACCTCCCCGAGGTGACGATGACACTCTTCCCCCAGTCCACCTCATTCTCATTCTTCCTTTCACCGTCCAACAGCTCCATTTGGTTTAACATATCACTTCGGTTGATAACCACCTGTTCACCCTTTTTACATTGTAAAAGGAGGCTTTCGGATGATAACAGAAACTTTGATGTCCAGCAACATTTCCGGTACTTTCCAAACATCACACTGTTGGGTAAGTTCGCATGGAGAACAACCTTGGTAAGTATACCTCCGGACCTGGTCATCGTGTACAACAGGTCAAAGCCATACCGGAAGTAATTATGAAACACATGTGTAGCCGCATCGCTCTGCTTCCCGTGGATCAAGGATCTGGAATCACTCTTCAAGAAAATCTCATCCGGCGGCCCCAGTTCCGCCAGTATGTCCTGTTGCAATGACCGATCAATCACCAAGGTATACTCCTTCAAGCTCGGATGTTTGAAGAACGTTATCTGCAAAGATATATGCTCATTGGCATCATCCACATGGATACTCTCCACTTCAATATCATCCACTGCACACCTCTTCACAGCACCGTCATAGAATCCATTTTGTGCAAGTTGTGACCATTTATCCCACTGATGAATCACCAGTGCGCTAACTTTGGGGTTGAGCTCCACCACCTGTTTAAGAGCATCGTCCTCAGGATAAACATCCGACTCGAGGTTAAACCGGAATGACACACCAGGATAGTCCAAGATATACACACCATCATCGCATACACCAGGGTATGTGGGTCCAAAATAGTGATCATACACGGTTTGGAACTTGTAATCCTTCAAGACGTGTTTCTGGTAGATGAGCGACACGCGTGTGAGGTCTAGGATCTCAATGGCTATCAGTAATTGCTGTTTTGACTCGATGATGAGTCTGATGTCAAGCTGTGTGAGTAGAAGGAAGTAGAACGTGTGGTCATCTGGGAATATGAACTTTTGCTGATACGATGAGAGCTGTTGAAGGAGGTGATAAAGCGATGTCCCCAGTTCTTCAACCGTTAGCCTTCGTCTGGAAGATAAGCAAGTGCACTCACTGATGTCAGACAGTCCGACAGACGGCAGCAGTTCGAAGCGAGCCGTCATCGTTGCCTTGTGGGGGCTCGTAGCTCCTTCTGTTGGTGTTTTCGTTCTGACGTGTGTTTTGCCTTCGCCCCGCGAGATCTCCTTATCGTGCGGGCGTATGCCCGCGCTCGATCTGTGGTTCCCTGATTGGGAAGTCAACGAACAAACAATGCTCATCTACTGCTTGGGTATCAACGGAAATTCCTGCTATATACCGGTGGTGATTTCACAGCGTTTCACACTGCAGACCCCTTTGTGACATCTCCGTACAGGTCAAATCGCCGCTGGCCCTGCGTCGGCATATTCCTTCTCACCGTTTCAACCATCGCAGTATCCAACTCCACCACTATAGCCTCTTGATCCTCACCAGCCTCCGCCAGCACTGTCCCCAGTGGGTCCACGACAAGAGAATGGCCATATGCCCTGTATTTGGCCTCCATATCCCTCGCTGGGGAGCACAATGCAACAAAGCACTGGTTATCAATGGCTCTAGCCCTTGCCAATGCCTCCCAGTGCATAGGCCCTGTCACAGTGTTAAACGCTCCAGGGTATGCCATCATGAAGGCATTATGAGGGGGCCTTGTAGCAACGTGTGCCACCTCGGGGAATCTTAAATCGTAGCAGATTCCCAGGCCGACATTACCCCAAGGTGTGCCAAAGACGGTATTGCTGTCACCGGCAGCTAGCACCTTGGACTCTTGGAAGGAGATCTTTCCCGGGATATCCACGTCGAATAGATGGGTCTTTCGATGTTTGGCGATGATGGACCCTGAACTGTCAAACACGATGGAGGTGTTGTAGATCTTGCCATCGTGGGACTCCGGCACGGATCCGCCAACGAGAGTGATTCTATGCTTGAGGGCTAGCTGCGACAGATAGTCACTTGTCTCCCCTGGGACTGGTTCGCAGTATTGGCGGAACAATTGGACGCTGTAGGGAGAGTTGAAGCATTCAGGGAGCATAACCATGTCCAGTGCACCATGCTTCTTGATGGTTTCCTCGAGGAGCTTGGTGCATCTGCTGTAGTTCTCATGCTTGAAGGGTGATGTCTTCAGCTGGAGTAGTGCCAGTCGGAGCATTGTTACTGGCCCTGGGAGTCGCGACGTTCCGTCCGTTAATGTGCCGGGAGTTTCTGTGATTCCGTGATTTTACACCAACTTCAGCGCACAGCTGCACTTGGGCAGAATGTCCTGTGGCGGTTCGTCGTCTCCATGCAGCACCACGTCCGCCTGGGCACTCTCTTCCTTGGCGTGCTCGCCTCCCCCAGTAGTGTCTACTGCACCTCATCACTGCCCGCGATGTTCCTCCCCTAAAACCTGAAGCCACGCGCGGCGCTCGCTGCGCAGCAAAAAAAAACTCTGGAAGGCCTCAGGGAAATTGAAAAGTCGCAAAACCTCATCACCGGAACCCCCACCCCCCACCTCCTCCTCCACACCAGATGCCACAGGACACAGAACTGGAGAAGCGGCTGGAGGATCAGGCGCTGCGCAGTCTGGACCCGCTTCCCCCTTCACAGCAGCATCCGGGTGCGTCCCTGCTCTCGCCACAGGCGCTGTCGCCGGAGCCGTTTGGCTCGTTTGCGATCGATGCTGAGATTGCCTCACAGAGACCCATGTCACCGATCCTTGACGTTTCCAATGGCCTGCTGAGCAAGTTCCATCGCCAGCGGCCCTTGAGTGCACAAGGTTTCGGCTTCCTTGAAAGGCCGTTGAGTTCGATCGAGTTGGACTCGCTCACGTTCAAGACAGATGTCGGCACCCTTGTGGGCTGGGTCTCCGGGTTGAATGGGCATCAACAGCGCACCGTTGTCGATAACATCTTGACGGTGTTACCGGATGACGTGCTGCACTACATGGGGCAGCAACTCCAGGACCAGGACCGCCAGCTGTTCCATCACGGCCAGGAACCCGTGGCCTTGGACTCCGTGCTTTGGGATCAGTCCCTCCATCCACACCACCAACCTCACCAGACTCACCATTTGCCCTTGCCGCAGAAACAGCAGGTGCATTATCCCGGGTCCTTCCTGCAACAGCCTGACCCAACGTCGGCTCGCCCAAGGAGTGCCGATGCATGCGAGCAGGACTCGCTGAACTTGGGCATGAATGCCCTCAACCTGGGAACGATCTCACGACCACAGTTGGCGCAACCACAGCCTCGTGGTGACGCGGCAAGCCTTGCGTCACGGCTCCAGGCCGATTACCAGAGTGGGTTGAAGCTTTCTGCCCTATCAACGATCAACTCTCGGACGCAGTTGGAGTCGTCTCGAAAGGAGCGCGGGCGTTCAGGTGTCTTTGGCGATGAATACACGAGAAACTCATCGAGTGTCCCTCCCCCACCTCGCGTCAGCCACTACGATGTCCTGAATGCACAGCGTGCCACGCCGGTGAAATCACCTGTGCAAGCCACGCCAAAGTCGCCTGCTGTCAATGCCAAACAACTAACGTCTCCGCGTTTGCTAAACGATGTTCCCGCTTGGCTCAAGACGCTAAGGCTACACAAATACACCCCTGCATTAGAAGGCGTGCCATGGCAAGAGTTGATCTACTACACCGATGAGCAGCTGGCGGAGCGTGGTGTGGGTGCCCTAGGTGCCAGGGGGAAACTCTTGAAGGCATTCGAGGTGGTGCGGGAGCACTATGAGGAAGGGTTGATAATTTAGCTAACAGAGTAAAAAAAACAGTCAATATCATGAGTTCATTATTTATTCTAGTCACTAGTAGCTAAAGGGGGGTTCAATATGAATTCCATGCCCTTGTGTTGGACTCCAGAACCTCATACATAAAGGACAACTCCGGCAGGAGTGATGCAACTTCTTTAAACATCGATGCAGCGTAGTTGTTGATGAAGAAAAGCTGGTTTTGGGGCAGTGTTTTGATCTCTTCAAGGGCAGTCTCCAATGTCATGGGGAAATACGGCTCTTCTCTTGGATCCAAGATATCATGGATGCCATCACCGGTGGTCAAATGAGCTGTCAATTGCGCAATCTCGTTGAACTCACGTGTTAGAACAACGCCCCATCGGGCAGATATGTCCAAAGGTCTTGTAACATTAGAGATATCGGCACACTTGATGATTAATGACATGAGCACCAGAGTCTGATCGCTAACGGATCTCATATGCTTCATCTTCGCCACGTATTCAAAATGACTGGCCATATCTGTTGCAAGAATGGTCTCCGTCTGTAAGTTGAGCCACGGACGGTTCAGGAAAACGGGCCAATGTAGTTGAAGAACATGTTGAAACCAAGCAGAATGGAAGTTCTCCAAAACTGCACGAGATGAAAACACAGATGCCATTGGTGCATGGAATTTGGAGGGGAAATCGTTCGTCAGCCCCGGATGGCCCACGTCATGTCCCACAGAGGCCAATAGCAGGGACAATACCTGTTCAGGACTCATCCGACAATCCCTAGGCGGAGCGACAGATGCATTAACACCTTTGATCTGTACAGAGTAGCCGTGGAAATTGGGCAATGCACCAAGCCGTATGAGGATGTAGAAAGTGCCCTGCAGAACGTCTACCGCATGCCTAAAGTTATGGAAGGCATTGCCACCACGGTACGAGTCCCTGACTGCAAAGAGGAATCCAAGGAGTGCATTGTTCTCCAATATCAATGGAGTATCTGCGGGAAGTGCACCCATAGCATGCTTAAACATTAGAAAGGCACAAAAAATGGACTCATCGCATGATAGCTCGTGCGCAATGAACCCCCATGAACCGACACAGGTCTGATAGAATTGCACAGGACGTTTGAGATTCAGCAGGTCAAAATATGCAACGTTTTGGTTGGTCATGACCACGTAGTCACGGAGTTTCTCTGTCTTGGATTGGCTCGTGCCCAACATTGCCCTCAGGGCATTGGGCATTGTGTACAGCCTGGGGCAAAGCTCTGCCTGATCTTGGCTCAATCCTGCCCAGGTCTTCATCCGCACCAGTCTGTTCTTGAGTAGAGCATGGTAACGAGACACGTCTAGGCGGATCTGGGACATTTGAAGCGTGGATTCTGCGTAGACAAGGACATTCAAATGCTTATAGTGTTCTTCTAGCAAGAGCCTTACTTCTGAGAACTTCAAGCCGTCAAGTCCGGTACCTGTACCTGTACCTACATCATCACTTACGATCACCACTGTTGGATAGTCGAGGTCAAGATCTGAGTTTCCGGCAACACTGACGAACCGGATCAGGGCGCTGATGCGCGTGAAGCTGAGCAGGGACCCGGCCTGGATTCCCACTTCGTACACACTCGCACGGTCCGCTGCCAGGTCGTCGGAGAGGCTGTGTAAGTAGAGCACGCGGGCCATCGCTGAGGTGTCAACTACGCTGGCTGATGCTGCTGTTCCCCGTCGGGCTGGATTGTTGTTGATGACGTTCCCTTTTCCTTTCACAGTTTCGCCGTTTTTCTTACGTAGGAACCACCGTTTCTCGCCGAAAGCGGGAGTTATCGCGGGCCCGGCTCTGTCACCGCCGTCTTCCCGATGGGGAGGGTGTGGATGGCGTTCGCCGGTGGTCGGTGGCTGCTGCTGTGGTGTGTCCTCTACGCTACCCTGATGATTGGTCTGCGTCTACTGAACTACGTCCCGGAAGGCACTGCTTGATCTGCTGTGTCCGCCCCGGAGATCCCCATCCGCGTCTACTTATCTTTGATTCACTCGCCTTATCAACGGCTGTAAAACTTACATCTATGACAAATATACACCCGACTGCGCCTTGGACCCTCATACACGGGTAGGGCCGAACTGTTCGGTGTGCACCAGTGAACCATCAACACGATCTTTAAGATGGCCGGTTACAAGGTCCATGTATCCAGCTGGTCCGAGGACAAAGTACCGGCCCTTAGGGTCCAGTGCCAATCCTGCAAGAGCACCCTCCGTTAATCTCCCCTCCACTTTGTGATTCACTGCTCTTGCAATATCGCCAGAAACGTGTTCAACCAGCTCGAACTTATTGTACTTCTCCAACAGGCTCTCGAAGAGTTGGATGAACACACGCTCATCCTCGTCGTGGCTCGAATAGTGCATGGACACCTCATTGCCCTGTTCAAGATATGACTGGATCAACGACACAGTTGGAGTGACACCAACACCAGCAACGAAGAATGTGATTGGAACAGTTGCTTCCACCTCAACTGGTGCCAATTTGCCGTATGGAATTGTGATTGGCACTGTATCTCCCACAGACAAATGATCGTGTAACCAACCGGATGCCTTTCCTCCCTCTAGTTTCTTAACGGAGATTCTATACCCATCGGTGGTGCCACTAAGAGAATATTCCCTTGTCTCGATCTCCCCATGGACATCCAGCTTCACGGTGATGTACTGTCCAGGTTCGGCCCGGACGTAGTGCTCATCATCGAACTCCAAGTGGAAGGATTTGACCAAGTGAGACTCCTGGACAATGGCAGCCACTTTGGCATTCTTCCATCCCTTCCATGCATGCAGCGCATCTTCAGCCTCTTTATATCTCTCCTTTTCCAGTTGGATCAACAGGTTAGCCAGCTGGTAATAAGCATCCTTCCATGCCCCCATGAACTCTGGCGTGGCACCAGACCCCACCAACTCCTTCAGAGTGTGCAGTAGACATGAGCCAACAACGTCGTACTGTGCAGGGAAGATTTGAAGACCCACGTGTTTCTCCACGATCTGCTTGACAAAAGCGGTCAACGGTGTTAAATCGTCAATGTTACGTGCGTATTGCACCAAGGAGTAGGCAAGGATGCGTGGCTGTGCTCCTTGTGGACCTTGATGCGCGAGGTTGAAGTAATCCTTCACCTCTGGATGCGTTTGAAACATGTATGCATAGAACTTGGAGGTGAGCTCCACCCCATGCTGTTCTAGGAAGGGGATCGAGGCCTTGATGATAGATGTCTGTGCTGTTGTAAGAGACATTTTGTAACTGGCTGATGAAGGACCAGAGAGACCAGGTAGGGAGCAGAGCAGCGCCTTTTATACCAAGATTACATATAACCAGGGGGCATTCCTTCATATGCGTTGTTTCTCACTTGGTGCACACAACCACCTCTCGCGGCTGCACTCCGGCCAATCAAAACTGCCCATTTGTCACACCATCGCGGCGCCCGTGCATTAAGCCCGACGAGTTTGTATGGCGGTCACGTGCCCGAGGCGGCGGCCTCGCACGGCCTTTGACGCACGGGTTCTGCGCCATTTGGCGCAAACCCGTTGAGTTGCCGCTGTTTGCGGTAACTAGTAGCGCCAATCATGCCATCATTGCGCCATTTGACACTTTGCAAGCGGAGATTAATTTTTCAGATGGCCTGAGCATGATACTATGGTGCAATGCCATGGACAAGGAACTTCTCAGGCCGCAGAGATCGGTACGGAACAGGCTACAGTCCATCGACTACGACTCTCAGTGGGTACGTGAGGTTTCTGAAGCCTTTGGTCGGCCCTTGGTGCCCAACGAGCGTTGCGGGTTGTGGTACGTGGACCCTGATGAGGCCATAGACACTGCATACTTCAAATCCACCGATGGCCATACCAATGAATGGTCATTCAGCACTCGGAGACTGAACTTCCATTTGCTGTCGTTGATCAACACTCACAATGGAGTCATCGTGGTGGACTCTACGAGGAGAGGGAAGACTGTTCCAGACGCTCTGTCCAAGACTATACCCATATGGTGTGCAACGTTGAACTACGTTGCATATGGCCATCATGACTCAAACTGGCTATTTACACCGCACCAGTTCATCTCAAAGAATGAGTCTCATCAGATGATGCAACTCATACCAGAGTTTGCCAAGAGGCTACAGGACCTTCAATTGATATCATCGCACTCAATAAGGGAACGTCTTGGTGGGAAATACCTTAGACCGCTCTGGATATATCCGGGACAGATGCTCCCGATGGCTGTTTCGCAATATGAAGAGTTCCATCCTGTCATATGCTGTGTTGCTAGTGAACGTTCAGACGATGGGATGAAGAAGATGGATGGATATATTTATGTTCAGGGTGCAGCCGATGATCATGAATTATGGGGTGCAAAGCTCAACCCAGAGCTATATTGGCTATTCAAGGATGTACTACTCGATAAGTCGCTGAATGATACCGAGATCTTGGATATCATCGATACGTTGATTCTCCCACAGAAAGAGTATAATGTACAAGGTGTGGTCCAATTGACTGCCGGAATCTACATTGGACAGGTGGTGAACAACTTGACAAAGGATGACATCACAATGAAGACAATCATCTTGTCTGAGCAATTCACATCTACGGAGTCATCCTTGGTGACGCATTACTCAGTTGCGTGTTCAAAGAAAGGTTCGAACGAATTAAGAAGGCATCTACCACAGATCCTAAATGTGCCATTACCTGTTTTGATCCTTTGTGATACTGGAACTGATATCTCTGTCGGTGTTGCCATTGCCCTGCTAGCCACCAGGTACAATTTGCAGTGGGAGTCGGAATCCAGATTGCTCGTGACGAAGGATGTCATCAAGAGACACCTGGCCAAGATATTGGAGCTCAAAAAAGTGAACCCAAGTAGATCAACGCTCCAAGCGGTCAACACGTGCATTATGTAAATTACCTGAATGATGGATGATGAATGTTTACAAACTAAAAATGTGTGATTCCCTCACTCGTTGAAGTGATAGACGAGGTAGTTTGGCAGGCCAAATACCTGGTACCCGAGTCTCTTGGCCATCTTTGCAAACCCTTCTGTCTCGATCAAGTGATAGAATGGGAAGGGTGGGAACATGGCGCCATCCCTGTGCACGTCAGCCTTCACCATCACAGCTGCACCTCCAACTCCATCGAGCTCCATCTCGGCATTCACATCACCATTAGCATCGTAGAAGTGTGCCATGAGTGCTCTATACGTGGCAATCTCGGCATAGCCCTCCACAATGATCTCATCCTCGGACATGCCCTCAGCAATCTTGAGACCTTCCTCAGATTCCACCCAGTTGTTGTAGTCATACGGTCTGATACCCTGCTCCTTCTTCTCCTCGTCATAATAACGCTGGTAGCAGTTGGCGCTGATCACCGGCTTGTCATGAGAAACCATGTCTTGGATAAGCGTAGGTGGGGTCTCAACAATGTCGGAGTCAATCCATAGGACCCAGGATGTGTAAGGCCCCAATGCGCTAAACACCAAAGAATTACGTGCCAGTGCCATCGATGCACGACGCTCCTTCTGCACCTTGAGCGCATGTCTGTGCTTCTCTGTCTGCTGGGACAGTGATTCCGTGTCTTGTCTAAGAATAGTGATCTTGGAGAATCTGTTCTCCTTCTTACCAGCCTGAACCTGCTTGACCGCCTTCTCAAGCTTCTTGAGCGCAACATCTCCATCTTTGGTGCGTGGAACGATGAATCCCAACTCCAAGAGATCACGTGGATACGTCAAACGTAAAAGGTTTTGCCAGTACTCGTTGTAGAATCTCGAAACAGGCGTAAGAATGAGCACTTTCTCCTTGTTGTACGCGGCCATTGGGGTCGAGGCTAGCTTGTTGAGGTCGAAATGGGAGATGTGGTCTCCCGGTAAGTTGCGTGGCACCACGGCAGGTCCACGACCAAAGAAACCAGCGCCCTTTGTCTTGTATGAATATTTGGACTGCGGCTTCGACGAAAAAAGCAGGTAGTAGACAAGCACGATGAGCCCCAGAGGGGCGAGCAACGTCAATGGACGTCTTCGTATGGAGCGCAACAGCGACGACCGGTTGATGGCAGGTTTCATCGTCGACTTTTTGTCCTGTTGTTCGGCTGTTGATCTGTCGATCTGTCGCTTTCATCAGTTTTGGCGCGTTCATTTGAAGATGGGGGTTACCCTGCCTTTGATAGATGGAAGCTTTGGTCACTGGTGAAAGGGTTCGGACGATGCCAAAGCGAACCACAAGCTGAACGAGGGGCTCCATCGGCTGAGAAGACCCATCAGTGCATAGCACATAGGCCGTGAGGCGCTTGGCCACAACTTTCAGGGTCGTAACCGACGCCGAACTACAACCCACTCTACACGACATCCATACATAATCATTAGATTCACTTGAACACCTTACCGTCAACAACCTCTCTGGTCTCACCGTTGACAACAACTGGCTTGTCCCAAGAGAGAAGGTCGTCAATGAACTCCTTGTTCTCTGGCTTGGAGGCGTCGAGCTGGGTGAAAGTGTAAGACTCCCAGTCTGGGGCAACATCAAAGGCTGGCTCATGCTTGTCACCTCTGACGAGGAAGACACCCATAATACCATTGTTGTTGTTCTCACCGTAAACGACACCGGAGCCGAACAAGTACTTGGTGGAACCACCAAGACGGTTGAAGAACCCACCGAGCAAGTTGTTGGACATGAAGGTGAGGGTCAATTCATCGTTGTACTTGTAGTCGAATCTCCAGAAGGAGTACTCGGATGGGTCGTAGTGCTTCCACAACCATGGAAGAGCAGTCTCACGTGTCTCCTCGTTGGAGTAGATTCTCTTCCACTCATCCAAGGCAAAAGAGGCAGGCTTGCCCAAAGCCTCCAATGGGTGCTTGGCCTTCTTCTCCTCAGCAGGGGCAGCTGGCTCCTCCTCCACAGCGGCAGCCTTAGTGGCCTCCTTCTTTGGAGCAGCCTTGGTCTCCTTCTTCTCCTTCTTTGGTGGAGTGTACTCAATTGGCTTCTCGACGAACTCCAACTCCTTGTAGGTCTCAGCCAAGGTTGGGTGCGACATAATGGTCTTGAACCATCTGGTGGTGGCTGGGTGAGCTGCTCTCCACTCAGAGCCGAACATGTACTGGAAACCTCTGAAAAGGAGAGAGGCAGACAACAAGTCAGCAAGGGTCAATCTCTCGCCAACCAGGTAGGTGAACTCAGAGAGTCTGGCCTCAAAGACAGCGGTGATCTTGTCAACGGCAGCGGCAGCATCAGTGACAGACTTCTTGTTGTATGGAGCTTTGCCACGGATTGGGCCAAAGAATGCAGCAATCTGTGGAAGGAGCTCAGAGTTGGACAGAGAGATCCATCTGATGATCTGAGCATAGTCCTGGTCGGTCTTACCCAAAAGTGACTTGTCACCTGCGAGAGAGAGGACTGCGTGTTGTTAGTAAAACAATTCAATCATTGAATTATTCACACAATTGAGTCATCTTCAGAATATATATATCCTCGACATGGTTTATTAAGACAGGGATAACTGTAATTTTTAAATGGTTTTATCATCACTGTATGCCTCAATTGTGTTAGTATAGCAAAGTACTCACAGTACAAGGCAACGGCGGTGACCTCAGTCAACTTGAAGCCCTTTGGTCCAATGAAAGCTGGGAACTTGTTCAATGGGAAGTACTTCTCGTAAGTGGCATCCTGCTCGGTGACGGTAATGTCCAAGTTGTACTGCTTGATGAGACCCTTAAGAAGGAAACATCTGGAGTGTTTTCCGGCATACAAAGTACCCTGAGACATCTTTTCTGGGGTGTAGTTGATGGACAGGAGAGGTTTTTATAAGGAGAAAAAGTTTTTTTTGCAGCCACAAATTCGTCGACGCGCCAGAAAAAAAATTAGGGCAGACGGTGCGGCCCAAAGAGGATATTTTCGCGGAAGTACATGTATGGTGTATGCGTGCAATGTGCCATCTATGTGATCCTGGGTTGATGAAGGAGGCAGCACTTTGGATATGACATTGGCTATACCAGCAAGATCCTGTTATCATTGGTTGACTATCAAGATGGTTATTTTCCACTATTTTCAACTGTGTTGACAAAAACCTCTTCATCTCTGCAACTCTCCATACTCCGCATGACGACACACACTTCTCTACCATTTGCAAGTCTCTGTTTTATTCAAGTTCAACGATATAAGTGTAGCTACCAGATCCCATAGAGTGCGTATCGCCGTTTGGCAGCTCCACGGTAGCACTGGAGTTCAATGGTGCCTTCACTTTATGTTCAAATACATCTCCAGCAAGAGTCCAACTTGATTCAATCCAACCAAAAGGAGATCTATGCTTGGTCTCTGCTGATGTGAGTCCACCACCCGGCTGAGGTTTGAGCAAGATTTCCTCAAACGCCGGTGTAATCATCTTCAGCCCACCAATGCATTCATGCATCCATGAAGCCACTGCACGAAGGGCATAGTGGTTGAATGAGGAGTCTTCTGTTATTTCCTCGCAATCTGGCACCTACATGGACTGTTTCAAGAAGAAAGATCTCAGGAGGACTTTGCTTGTCACCTTTGTCTTTGTGATGCAGGCCTTCTGTGGTGTTGCTTATGTGGCCAGCTACTCCACTTATTATTTCCAGCTCCCTGGATATGATACTCAGCAGTCCTTTCAGATCTCATGTGGTGCCCAAGCCCTCTCTATCTCAGGTGTGATTGCTTCTTTCTTCATCATTGACAGATTTGGTCGTCGACGTCTTATAATCGGTGGTATGATTGGTATCACCATCTTGAATCTATTGATTGCAACAACTGGTATTCCAACCTCAAACCCAAATGCAATGAAGACATCTTCAACATTCATGGCGATGTACAATTTCTTCTACAACATTGCAATTGGTCCAGTTCCATACATCTTGGGTAGCGAACTCAGTTCTGTGTTCCTCAGAATCAAGACCTTGTCTATAGGAAACTTCTTGAACAATGCCTTCCAGACTATGTGGGGATCTGTATTACCATACATGTCCAACCCAGATCAGGCAGACTTGGGTTCACACATCAACTTTATCTTTACTGGTCTCTCCTTCATTTCGATCTTCATCTTCTACTTCTATCCCCCTGAGACTGCTCACAGATCCTTTGAGGAGATTGACGAGTTGTTTGCCGCAAAGGTTCCAGCAAGACATTGGGTCGGTTATAGCACTGACAAGCAGATCAGAGCTGAGACTGCATTTGTTGACTTCAAGATTGAAGAATCATGCGTCGAGGATGCTGGGATATTGGAGAACGTCACCACCGATTCTAGCAAGCTGAGTCAATGAATGTATGAATTGATATGGCTATGTACTTTAAACAAGTCTTTAGATACTATATTCAGTACTCCAACGATTCTAAAGAGCACTTGTGACTTTTGTGCTGGTTATAGTCGATTTGTTCGTCTTGAGTTTGACGCTTGAATCCGGGGCAACATCAGCCTTAGGCCTTGAACAATGAGGTCAAGCTGGGGGCGCCTAGAAACGCGCAAAGTGAATCTCAGCCAGATGGGCGTTGGGGCCATTTAGGTTATATACAATTACCCACCACGTGGTATATCAGGACCCTTTAATTAGCCTACAGCTCATTGATTGATCACAACAGTCAGGAGTCATACACACTTACAAAGTAATACTACTTATATGTCATCATGCAATACATCAATCATATATTCACTGGAAGTTGACGAATGCACCACCATCAACCAAGACCTGAGCACCGGTAACGTACTGACTCAAATCACTGGCCAGGAACACCGCAGGCCCAGCAAGATCAGCTGGTTGTCCCAGTCTTCCCAATGGGATGCGGCTCTCCATGTACTCTCTCTTCTTCTCGTCTTTTAGATCCTCATCGTTCAGCTGGGTGTGGATCGTACCAGGTAAAAGGGCATTACATCTGATGCCATAAGGTCCGAGTGCCACTGCTTCCTGTAAAGTTAGTAATAGGCTTTTGATGTTAGCAAAAGACTTACCGATTGCATCAAGCTGAGAATACCAGCCTTTGTAGGACAGTAGTGTGCCTGTTCTCCTCCGCCAACAAGTGCGCTGATGCTGCTAATGCCAATAATTGAGCCACCTTTACGCTGGTTCTTCATCTGCTGGCCTGCAGCCTGTGTAGCGTAGAAGGCACCATCAAGGTTGATCGAAACATGATGTCTATATAGCTCTGGGGAGACATCAAGGAACTTGGAGAATTGACAGATTCCTGCATTGGAGACGAAGATGTTCAACTCACCAAATTTCTCAACTGTCTTCTGCACCAAGTTTTTACCAGTCTCTGGCAGGGAGACATCACCTGGCACAGCTAACAGCCCCGGGATCTCACTTCGAAGAGATTCCACCGCAGCCTCCTGGCCCGGAAGATGGTTGATGGCCACATTGGCTCCTTGGTTATGGAACTCAACGGCAATTGCACGCCCGATGCCAGTAGCTGCTCCCGTGATGGCTACTGTCTTTCCTTGCAAAAGCTCCATTTGAATGTCGAGATGCTGTTTCCCTTAGTTCAACTGCTTTGGACCCATTTCGAGGTTCGCCAGGCCTGTCTTCAGTGTCCGGAGGAACATTATTGCGAGATCGCGGGGTTTCGGGCGGGCATTTCCCCCTTCGCCACACACGAAGGAATGAATGATGCTTACACCACCTTCACTTGGCTGAGTAGTGATAGCAAATGAAAGTCATTGACTCGCACATCCATCTCTTTGACCAGCACGGTATTAGCAGGCTTGCCTGGATGACCCCAGACAACAAACTGAATGGTCCGCATACGCTCGTTGAATACCTCAAGGAATCAGTGGCTGAAGGTGTCATTTTCATCGAAACGGATGTGAGAAGTGGACCAGATGAAGACCAGTGGGACATGGCCATCGAAGAGTTCCAGTACGTGGCGCCTCTTGGCTTTTTGACTGCTATTATTCCTTGGGCGCCCATTGCTGGTGGGCCCATAAAACTTGAGAAATTCTGGAAGCGACTCCAGGCCAGTGCTGATACCAAACGTGTCAAGGGATTCCGATACTTGTTGCAAAATCAGCCACCTGGTACAATGCTTAGTCCAGAGTTCTTTAGTGGTCTCCAGTGGCTTAATGACAAGGGCTTCGCGTATGACCTTGGGATTGATATGCATTCAGGTGGCCTTTGGCAGTTGGATGAGTGGACTATTGTCGACTCAAAGACACACGGAGGAAAGTACATTGTGAATCATCTCGGCAAGCCGGACTTGACCAACAACCTTTCACCTGACCTTGTCAAAATGCAATGGTTGCATATTGCTAAAACGACTAAAAATGAATATTGGATCAAGCTGAGTGGTGGATTCTCTCAGATGACGCATGAACTCGCCAATGATGACATACAAACCATTGCAGCAAAGGTGAGGCCTTGGCTGGTGATGTTCATTGGCCTGTTTGGTGCTGATAAAATCATGTTTGGCAGCGATTGGCCTGTCTGTTCAATCAGGGTGGAAGGGGCTTGGAAGAAGTGGATGGAAATATGTGAGATCCTGGTCAAAGAGCTTGAATTAGGTGACATTTACTACACCCATATAAAGAAGGCGTATAACTTGTGATTGAGTCACCTGGTTTTTAGACTGCGTTGATTACACCGCTCTGACCAAGCTTGTGCCCTTACCCGGTGCATCAATACTAATTCGACTGGCGAACAACCAACAAGGTGACACTAATGTTAGGGCTGGGCAATGGAGAAGACAATGTAGGACTACTCATCCACGGGCCACGGCTACGGATAATCGATTATAATTTATCTTTTGGTAATCTTTCCATGGGTATAGCATCTAAGTTGCCAGTTGGCGGAACTACACCATACCCTCTCGTTAGACTGTTTTTCCCCAAAAGTAGATCTTTTGTTTCGCGTCCGTCGCTTTACGCGTCGGCTTCGTCCGCGCAATTAAAAAATGGAAATCGGAGGGATCAAGCCGGCCATGGGTACCATTACAGTCTATTTCGCTCTAGTTTAGCTCATATATCGTACTGGTTTGGTAGTGCTATATGGTGGGAACTTTAAGGCATAGACCAACCTGCCCATGTTTTCTGAAATTAATTTTATCTCACAGGTATCCAGCCAAAAGTTCTGTAGCCATGTTTCACTCCATTCTCCGGGGAAAACACTAATCTCAGGAATTACTGTTTGCAACGAGACAAATTGTCCTGTAGCAGTTCATTATGATTAGTTAGTTCCTGGCCTGATCTCTGATCTAGTAGTCATATTATATTATGTATATAGTGGACTGTGGGTGGCCATGGACATGGTCCATACGCACAACTCGGGTCGTGCAGTTGGGTCTGTTTTAGCTCCGGCCGCCTGCCGACGTTAACAGCTAGGCAACTCCAACATACTACTACTAGTCCTGTCTACATAAACCTCCCCAGATCCTCCACATCTGCCGTCTCTCGAGTCTCTCCCCACCGGGTGACCCCGCCGAGGCCCCGGGTTCCCGTATTATAAAAAGTGACACTTCCAGCTTATACACTGTAGTCCCTAGAAGCCATTCCAGGCAGTGCTCGTCACACATTGATACTGAGCATGGCTTACCAGACCACGCCCATGTCAAGATGACAAGATCCCCCAGTTTCCCACTGATACTGGACATGGCTTACCAGACAATATCCGTTGTATCTGGGCATGGCCTACCAGGCAATAGGCCAAGATCCCCCAGTTACCCGCTGATACTGGACATGGATTACCAGACCATATCCTTTGTATCTGGGCATGGCTTACCAGACCACGCCCACTGTCAAGATGACAAGATCCCCCAGTTTCCCACTGATACTGGACATGGCTTACCAGACCATATCCGTTGTATCTGGGCATGGCCTACCAGGCAATAGGCCACGCCCGTTGTCAAGATGACAAGATCCCCCAGTTACCCGCTGATACTGGACATGGATTACCAGACCATATCCTTTGTATCTGGGCATGGCTTACCAGACCACGCCCACTGTCAAGATGACAAGATCCCCCAGTTTCCCACTGATACTGGACATGGCTTACCAGACCATATCCGTTGTATCTGGGCATGGCCTAGTAGGCTTAGTAGGCTTATGTGGACCACCCTGGTGGGATGGGATGAAGGAGAAGTTGATCTTCTTCTCCAGGGCGTAAAGAACCCAACCACAAAAACCAACCACAAAAACACCAACCACATGAACACACCCACAGAGATTATCCAGCCATCACTCCATGGCATGGATGATGGGAACATAAAGCCTGGAAGCCATATAGCAAAACCACTCTCCAGTCTATTGTGTAATCCATGCACTTTCCGCGTTTGAAGTATGGGGTGCAGATCATCAGAGAGAGGGCCCTGAGGCGCCCAGAGGATTGATCGGTGAACGCGAGGCGGTGGATACGGATACGGGTACGTTTACAGAATCCGGATATGCGGTGCTCAGCCCTAAGTGGACTGTCCTCGTCCCTATCTACTATCTAGGCTGTACGTGCTGGGGTGTTAAAAACAGTCACTGTCGACAACTGTGCGGCGTGCCTGGGAGAACAAACTATTGCCAACAAGAAAAGCATTGGAGCAGGAACATTCGCCTGGCAGTTATCGCTACTCAATCCAGTGTCTATCATCCATACCGATACACCCCGTCACCTGGACTGTCCCCAGCACTTGGCAGTCGCTTGACACAAAAACCCACAGGCATTCGGCTCTTTACTTGCTCGCACTACTCTGTCTCTCTCTACAACATTATTCTTAAGAGGTAGATGTCGTATAAATCAATAGCTGGTAATCAGGCCCATAGGATGGTGATTATCTTCCAACCCCTAAGCTTCTCAGCCGGTGGCTCTGGATTATCCTCAACGTCTTTAAAGAGAACCTCCAAGTTGACCTCATGCGGTCTCAAGTATCTCGTCTTCTTAAAGAACTTCCAGAAGAGGAACAGACCAAGTGACAATGGAAGGACAAAATAAGAGGAGAAGAAAGAGGCAACTTGGAATTCACCATGGACAAAGTTTCTAAATCCACCGGTCAAGAGCAGAAAAAATGATCCAATACCGGAGATCCAGGCCGCATACGGAGTAACGGCAACTCTATGTGGCAGTTTTGATCTTGAAATACCTTGAGCCTTCATAGCTCTCGTAAGAGCAATATGATTAGCTGAGATAACACACCAGTCCCATAACAACTGGGCGGAAAGTAAAGATTGGAACCAGTTAAACACGTTAGCTGCCGAGGTGGACAAATTCATAAAAGCCAATGGCATGAAAATGGCAACAAAGATGTTACCAACCCATGGCACACCCCATCTGTTGGTCTTCAAGAAAGCCTTTGGTGCTTGTCCCTTCGCTGCCAGGGCAAAAAGGGTTCTTGCTCCACTCATCATTCCCAAGTTTGAGACAGAGAAGGCAGATGTCAAGACACCAGCGTTGATGATACTCGGAAGCACTTTAATCCCTGCATTGTTGATGGCAATGACAAATGGCGATGAAGAGGCGTTACCAGAAGCGTTGGCGATTCTTGGGTCATTGTATGGAACGATCAAAGTTAAACAGAACACGGTAATCACCATCAAGATTGTGACTCTGAAGAAGACTCGCTTACATGCGGTGAAGATGGCTCTTCTTGGATATCTCACCTCAGCAGCCAAGTTTGGAACACTTTGAACACCACCATAGGAGTACACCGTATTGGTCAAAGCCTTCCAGAACCCAGCAAATCTTCCAAGAGAACCTGTAGTGATGTATTCAGCAAATGGACCTGGATCCCTGTAATAGCGGAAACCAATAGGCTTGTTGTCTGGACCACCACCAGCGGTGAGAACGATCGACAAGATGATGAGACCCACCAACAAGAGCAACTTGATGATGGCGAAAGTGAACTCAACCTCACCGTAGTGTCCGATTCTCAAGAAGTTCAAGGATATGACCAAAACGATGACGATGGAGATCCAGGCACCTTGAGAGATATCTGACCAATAAGAAATAATGAGGGCGGTGGCACTAATCTCACCCGGCATGATGGCGAACCAAACACCCATCCAGCCATAGGCAAAGCCAAGTGCCGGGTCGATGAAGTGCTCAGCATGACGCAATGGCGCAGTGGTGCAGGGCATCAAAGCTGCCGTTTCAGCAATGCAAAGTTGGTTGAGACCAACGAGGGCGGCCACGACACTATAGGCGAGAATTACTCCCACTGGGCCTGTTGTGGCCAAGACACCGCCAGAGGACAGAAAGATACCCGTACCGAATGTACCTACAAGGGCAATCATACCAATATGACGTTGACCAAGACCATTACCATCCAACTGCTGACGATCGATACCAAACACCTCGAATGATGAGCCCTTTTCAATCTCATTGAGATCTTGAACCTCAATGTCCTCGTCGCCCTTTCGAACAGAAGCCTGACCAGAGCCTGGCGGAGAGTTCGAGCTCACCTCTTCGACTTTGCTCATTGTAGTCTGTCTGGGCCCGGGGCAGATCACCGCGGGAGAGAAGAAGCAGCACCAGGAGCTTTATACTTGCCTTTGATCATGGGCTGCGTCGCCCTCGTCCTCATCTCAAGAACCACAGTGGCTTCCACAGTGGCTTCCACAGCGCTTCCGCAGCGCTTCCACGGGTCGCTACGAGCCACTGCGGCACTTGTCTGTTGGCGGGTCTGATATTGAGGAAGCTCACCGCCAAAAGACATTACCCCAAATCGGGCCTGCCAAGCGAATGGTGGGTGCTTGGGCACAGCAGAACAAACACACTGCACAGGCTGGGTCTGCTAAGAATAACGTCACCGAGGGACTGGGCCTTTCAACGCATCAAGTGAGCTCATACAGCAGTGTTCACCGTTGCGGTACACCGTGCACTCCCCAAGGAAGCTGGGACCGTGAAAGGCTGATTGATCATGACGCCTCACAGCACCACAGAAATCATGCAGGGTGAGTGTCAGAAAAGAGCTGCCACAGTGTTACGGAGGGTGGCGGATGATATTGTCTCATCAATAGCTGTTTTCACGATCCTGCGGCGTCTTTCCCTGCAGTTACGTGAGCACAATCGGCAAATTGTCGGCGGTCGGCGGTTGGCAGTTGGCGGTCGGAGTAGACTAAGCCATGAGCCACTGTGTAGACCTCGAACCTCATTTCGAAGCCTCGAAATAAATCATCAACGCCCCCTCGCCCACTGGTCCACGGCTTTTTAGGGCGCTTGCGTCCGTGAACGGCACCGTTGCGAGCCCGGTTGAAACACCCGAACACCTATATGCTTTCCCATTTATCCAATGAGCTGGTGGCGGTGGGCTCACGGGCTCGGTGGGAAGCAAAGGCCTCCCTGATCCAACGGGTTACTCCACGACGACGTTTCCGGTTGTTCCTGCGGAAAGTTTGAGTCAACCGGTCCCACGTGCCCTCTCAATTACCGGCAACCGCTGAAATGTCCCAGTCAGTAGTTGACATCGGGTATATCTGTCGGTGGTATCACCATCCCGCTGCTTTTGAGAAAGCTATATCCAGCTGTCGGGTTTGCGTGGGCCATTAGAATCCTGTCCCTCGTGTCCTTCCTCTTCCTTTGTGTCTCCACGGTGCTGGTGAAGGAAATATTGCAAAAGGAGAAGCCGCATAGCGAATCATGGAGAGGAACCGCAAAGGTGTTTTTGGCAAGTGTTTTCGACATCGATTCTTTCAAAGAACTTCGTTTCGACCTATGTGCCTTTGCGCTTGCCCTTTCGGAATGCTCGTTGATGATTGTGTCCATCTATTTCCCCTCGTATGCCATAGCAAGAGGGCTTTCCGAGAATACCGCTTATCTTCTTGTCACCATCATCAATTGTATGGGGATAGTGGGCCGCTTTGTTCCATCATACATCAGTGATAGGTGGCTAGGCCCCTTCAACACTTGCATCATCACACTCATGGGATCTGTCATTACGACTCTTGCAATATGGTTGCCATTTGGTGGTAACCTTAATGTCCTCTATACCTATGC